>JAOQIF010000709.1:0-16757 GCA_026260285.1 Colletotrichum sansevieriae | reverse complement strand
CCCCCCCCCCCCCCCCCCCCCCCCCCCCCCCCCCCCCCCCAACAGCCGGAAACAACAGAGTGCATTCAATCAAAACACCAGTCAAAAAAATCAAGTACCAGATTCTACAAAACCCAGCACTGCTTCTTCTGTAGATGAGAGTTTGGGGCTTAGAGAAAGTCATTGCCAATGTCGGTTTGGGACCTTCAGTGCGCCGCATATGCGATTGGCTTTCTTTTGATTATCAAGTACAGACGTGGATACATTGAAAACGTATGCCGGCATTTTTGTTATCGCCGTTCGAGACTCTTTAAGTGAATAGGAAATTGCTGGAGATGATGCATGGATCGGCACAGACAGACTGTTGAGAAATCCAGATGTCGCGTGGCAACCTATAGATCGGAGTGAGGGACGACCATCCCGTCTCTATCCGTACGATCGCGGTTTTCCGCAAGGGGTCTCAAGCTGCTGAAGGCTTTGGGCGACGCCCTGGCCTCGCCAGGGTTCCCGTGCACCACTTGTATCACTTCGCTTTTTTCAGCGAAGGCATAAAAAGCACTGCTTTTTTCAGCCAAAACAAGCAAATTTCACTTATTAGTATAATCTCTACTATAGAATAAATCGATTAACTAGGCAGGGATATCTAAGTCTGCGAGTAGCGCTTCCGTCTCTAAACCCTCTAGAATCTACTGCTTTAATTTAATTAACTCTTCCTTAGTAATTATCTCCTATATTAGTAGTAGTAGTAGTAACGAGTAGCCGCCTCTTTATTTATATAAACGATCTAAAACGCAGCTATTTATATAGATAAAAGCTAGCTTATTAGCTATATTAGGATCTAATTTATTATAAGCGTAGTTATATATATAATTAAGTATTGAGAAGCTTCTCTTAGAAGGTATAGATATAGTAATATAGCTAAGTAATTATAGGGCTAAAGCTACTAGTTATAACCCTATTAACTCTGCTAACCCCTAAGCTATACGTAGCTATATCTAAGGGTTCTAAAACGCTATAATAGGATAAAAAAGAGGCCCCTAGGTATGCTATAGATCGATAAGCTTAATATGCTAAGCGCGGGTAATCTTAAGAGTAGGAGCGTAGCTATTAAAGTAGGCAAAAGTTATCTTATACTCCTCGTTAGTTAATAGGCATTTGAGTACCTATAGCATAAGGGTAGTAGTAATAATATTAATTAGGTATAACTGCTTTTCATAGCGCGCATCGTATTTCTACTAGATTAGTAGCTAATTGATATTAAGGCTACTACTAGCCTTAATAGCCTACTATATCTCTTATAGAGAGTCCTAATATAGTAGTATATAGCTAAGGTAGGAGCAGTTAGCCTTAGAGGTCTTAATTATAGAGGTAACTAGCTTAAGAAGGCGCTATAGAGCCTCTGCTTTAACCTAAAAGAATTTATTATTAATCAGGGTAATAATACTAGCTATAAGCATAGGGGTACCCTCTCTAATTATATCAAAGCGTTATTTAGTAATATCTAGATAAGTAATATAGTTAAGTAGGGCGACTTTAGAGTTAAGTAGAGAGCAGAGGTACTACTCTATACTACCCTAGCGAGTGAATAACGAGGTAATTAGTAACTTCTGCTTACTATTATAGACCCTCTTTTGCTCCTGCTATAGGCGTGCTAACTATAACTTAGTATTATAGAAGTAAGCTATAATTTTAGTAGCCTTCTGAATAATAAGTAGGTAGGGTGCTAACTTATAGATATCGCTAATAAGTAGTTAAATACTATATAAGTTGCAGAAGGTAGGTAGGTAGTAGCAGAGAGAGGGTAGTTATAGTAGGTTATCATAGAGAGATCTTATTATACTATTCGTATCTATAGTAATACTATTAATGTCATAGTCTTCCTACTAGCCTAGGGCTATAGTAGGGGTCGCTAAGACTGCGAGTAAAATAAGGAAAAGAGTAATATAAGCGTAAATAATAATAAATAGGGTAATAGGTAATTATAAGTATATCGTAATATATTCTATAATAGCTAAGCCTTCTAAGCTTATTTACTAGAAATCTCCTACTTAAAGGATAGGCGTTAAGCCTAACTATAGTTATATAGAATACTATATAATAGCTAACTATATTACTAAAAGGCGTATAATATATACCCCCTTTTTAAAAAGTAATTATCCTAATTGCTATCTCTATTAATCTAGGATATATATACTTAATATTCCCTTCTCTCCCTCTTTATATCCTAATCGCTAGAAATTACTATAGTATTATTAATTAGGCGTTATACTAGCAGAGGAGTATATTAAACTTAGATATCTGCTAGTACTTAGCAGCGCTATTATTACTAGTATTACTAGGTGCGAGTTGCTTATTGCTAGTATGCTAGAGACCTTTAATTATAGTATAGAGGTTTATAATCTTAGTGCAAAGGCTTGCAATCTCCTTAGTCTTAACTATATCGATAGCTATATAAATCTTATTAGTAACTGCCTGCTTAGATATGCTATTATTCTTAAGTTTAGCGAGATGCTTACTTATAGTATTAATATTAATAATATCTATATTAGCTATATTAGTCTCTATAGTATTGAGGCGAGGAAGGATTTCCTATTAGATACTATTAATAATAGTATTAACGTTACCCTTAGCCTTATTAGCAAGGTCCTTTGCGTTTTTAGCATCCTTATAGGCTAATAGGTCTATAGTAATAATATTATTAATATTAACGAGCGGGGTAATAGAAAGGAGGTTAACACGGTTTATTATAATAAGGTTACTAGTAATAATTCTATTAGTATAATTATAAGCGTTATAAAAGTATATAGCGAGAACCTAGGTATAACTAGGGAGAAGCTTGCTATAGGCGTTATTATTAATATATATATTATACGCTCGCTTAAGAGTATCCTAGATATATCTAACGTAGAGGTTAGAAGATATGTTCTCAGAAGGCTCGATACTATTAAGGATTTTCTCAATCTCCTTAATAAGGATAGTATCGGGGTAGTATAGAAAAGCGTTATTAATACGAGCCTTTGCCTTATCGATCTGCTAGTACTAGGCTATAGGGCTAGGGCAGCCCTTCTTAGGAGTCTTATAAGGGGTAGTAGTTTGTAAAGGTATCGAGGGGCTAAGAGCCACGGTTAGGTCAAACTAATAGCAGAAGCACCCAAAAGGTAGGGTCCGTATTACTATGCTACTTTTGCTTGCTTCCTCTAAGATCCCTTATTTCTAGCTTTTAGCGAGTATTTACTAAGTCTTCGCTATAAGGGTTCTATGCTCTAGACCTATAGGCCTCTCCTCCCTTTAGCCTATAATAGCTAAAGCATCTCTAGCTTCTCTGGTCGGGGTATCTAGTCCCTTATAATTATTCCCCTTCTAATTATAGTAGTCCCTACTATAAGACCGGGTATTGCAGGTTAGCCCTCCGTTATTATCCTTCTTAGCTGCCTAGGGTAGGCCCCGGCCCTTCACTTATTGCTACTATTATCCGGCACGGTATCTATTTGCTAAATATTTGCTAAAGGATAATAGAGCCCTTGGAGTTATAGATATAATAGCTAGGCCTATAGCCCCGTTCCTTATAGTTCCTCTCCTTTTAGGCCCTTTTATGCTCTCTATCCGGGCTATTCTAAAGGGGTCCTATCGTTTCCTTTCGAACGAGGGCGGTTATCCTTATAATAACCTCGTTTTTATTCTCCCGTTACTCGCTCTTTATCTAGCGAGCACCTTCTTATATTATACCCTTATAATAACTTCGTTTTTTATCCTATTATTTTCCTTTCGAAAGAGGGTAGTTATTCTAATAATAGCTTCGTTTTAGTTCTCCCGTTATTCGCTCTTTATCTAGCGAGTACCTTCTTATACTATGCCCTTATAATAACTTCGTTTTTTATCCTATTATTTCCTTTTGAAAGAGGGCGGTTATCCTAATAATAGCTTCGTTTTAGTTCTCTTATTATTCGCTCTTTATCTAGCGAGCACCTTCTTATACTATGCCCTTATAATAACTTCGTTTTTCTATCCTATTATCCCCCTTCTAAATAGGTATATCACGAGGCTATTAGGTAGGTTAGATAGCAACTATTATTACTAATTTACTACGTCTATCTCCTAGTAGGTAGCACCTATTATAATAAGTAACTGCTGTTCTTTACTATCTGAAGTCGTATCTACCTTTGCGATAGTTTAGCGAGGTCTCTTTAGCTATCTATAAAATAATAGCTTTTTCCCGCCCTAGGGTTAGTTCTTTTCCCTCCTTATTATACTATATTATTTAATAACTATTTTTATATTATCCAAGCCCTTTATCGAGACTTCGTAGAACCTCCCTATCTTATAATACTTCCTCAAATATCATAAGTGCTAAGAGCCTTATTAGCCGACTCCTCGCTAAGTATAGCCCTACTGAGGCTAAACTTAGTAGTAGTAACCGTTAGCATGATTAGGCGGGTAGTAGCGAACCCTGCGTTAGTTGCGCCCTATGGCTCCCTAAGAATGCCTAGGTCGTCTGCGCCTATCGCTGTAATAGTGATTATATATGCGAGCTATACTAGGTTCGCGGTATTAAGTACTATAGGGTGAGTTTAGCAACTATTTAGTAGAGGTATGGGCTAACTTTTCCTATTTCTAGATTCCTACTTATCTCGTTAGTACTACTCGTTTCTATTAGAACTAAGTTAAGCGTCGTATCCGCGCAATTACTACTAGCTAGTATTAATAGCGCGAGATCTTCTATATCTTCATAGCTATAGAGTAGGGGTAAGAGCTTCTCTAATACTTCTATAACTAGTTAGTAAACCCTGCTAGTCTTAAGCCTAGTTTTAAGAACTATAAGAACTAGCTCCTCGCTATAGGTATCGAGGAGAGTATAGCTTCGCATACCTAGGCGTATCTATAGGTTTCGCTCGAGGTAGGTTTCACCTTATAGCTAGTCTCGCCCTTTCGTTAGTTTAATGTATTTTTATAGGCAGCTCGCTAAGCTAAGGATAAGGTTCTAGTTAAAGAGATCGTAGTATAGCTCGATAATACTCTCCCTACTTACTTATATAATAAGACCTATATCTTTAAGTAAGCTACCTTTCTTAATAAGCTTGCTAATATCCTAATAATATAGCTTTTGAAGAGCGATACCTATATATCTACGCTTCTTTTATAAGAGCCTTCGAAGGTCTAAAGTTCCTATATACTTCGCAATACTTACTATTAAGCTCCTATTACTATCTTTAAAGTTATTAGTAGTAATCCCGCGCCTTAACCGAATTCTCAGAAGAAGGTTAGTAATACCTTAGTAGCAGCTTAGTAATACTAGGTTCGTAATAGCAAGGAGGACGAGTCCTCTGTTATAGAGGATAGCAACTCTAATAAAGCTATAGAGAGCGATAGTTAGGGTAATAATAGTAATACTACTAGCAAGAGCTCTAAGGAGGAGAGCGATAATAATAATAATAACGACGAGGGTGATAATAATAATAAGGAGTAGTAGTACTAGCGGAACTTCGGCGAAAGTGCAGTAGACTTCTATAGTAATATAAGGTTAGATACCTATAGGGTTTGCGTTATTCTTTATAGGGGGGGTCTTCTCTTTAGCGTTTTAGCCGTCTTATAGTTAATTAACTTTTCTTATTAGTTTATACTACTCGTTATCCTACTTACGATACGACTTATGCTACTATTTCTTAAATCTAGCTAGGATTTGCGAAGCGTTCGCTAAGTATTCTTCAGGCTCCTAGGTGTTATACTCTACTAGCTAGCCTTTCTACTTAACTAAATATAGGGGGCCTATTAGCGCTTCCCTCTATAATATAATATCCTCGACTTCCTATTCCTCAGGGTCTTCTTCAAGGTCTAGGAGCTGCTCCTCGGCGAGCTTTTAGCTATGCTATAGCTTAAGTAGAGTAATAGAGAAGATATTATATGCTCTGCTATACTTCTCTAGGAGTTATACTCTATAGGCGTTAAAGCCTATAACTTCTATAACTAGCATAGGAATAAATCTTAGGGCAAGCTTTCGCTAACCCTTTGCAAAATAGAAGTTCTTCATTAAGAATCCTATAACGTCTCTAACGTAGTATAATTACGCTTTTCTTCTAGTATTCGCATTCTTAGCTTATACCTTAGTTATATATCGCTAGGTCTTAGCTATTCTTTAGCAAACCTCTATTAACTTCTTAAGCCTTTCGTTAACCCCTTGAGTCCTAATCTCTATATTTAGCAAGCAGTAGTTAACTATTCGAGGGTAGTATCCCATAAGGGCCTCGAATAGGGATATGCTAATAGTAGTATATTTGCTATTATTATATGAAAATTCAGCCTCAACTAGTTATATTGCCTATTAGTTGCACGAGCCTTTGCTAAACTTCATAAGATATATAGTTAGGGTCTAGTGCATCCTTTCGGTCTAACTATCCATCTATAGATACTATGCAGTAGAGATACGCCCTTCTATATCTCAGGCCTTAGTCTAGTCTCGCTAGAACTAGCTAGTAATTAATTTATCTTAGTTACTAATAATAACCTCTAGTATGCCGTATTAGCACTCGATCTCTTGATATAGGATCCTCGCTAAACCCGCAGCGTCTAGCTGCTTAGTTATCGCTAAGAACCGTGCTACTTTAGTTATCTAATATATAATTACTAGGATTATATTATAAGTAACTCCGTCGTCTTAGCGACTTTCTAGCAAGCTAGTTAAGAAGTCTAAGGAAATCTATTAGAATAGGTATACTAGCAGCTCTAGTATTTATAGTAGCCCGTATAGCTTATGCTATAGTATACGCGCCCCTTAGTAGCGCGGGTACTCAGCGACATATCGCTATATATCCTCTATTAAATGCAGCTAATAAAACTTTCATAAGATTAGCTTAGCTATCTTATTTATTCCTATATACCCTAATCTAGGCGTATTATAGTAGTTTTTCAGGATTTTATAGCAGAGGGATCCCTCTTCTAGGATAATAAGTCTTCTTCTGAACTAAAGGACGTTATTCTTATTAACTCGGTATCCTTAGTATTCCCCAGCATCTCAGCAGACCTTAGCTATAATATCTCTATAGAAGGGGTCTTTAGCCTATAGTCCTCCGACTATCTATTCGAGATCTGCGCCTAGTTATAGCATATAAGCTGTTTTATCCTGAATAAGCTCCCTTATTATAGCACGTAGGATATACTATTCTAGTATAGTAACCCCAGCTCCCCCTGAGTCCTCTAGCCTATTGCTATTCTCTTATAGAGCAGTTAGCGTGGTATCTATATATGCTTTCGTGTAGGTGATAGCGCTGATATGCGTACTTATACGTAGTAGCTTATTAGTACTTATCGTAGGGTAGTGCTAACTTAAGGGTGAGGATCCCTTAACCTTGGAGCTAGCCCTCTAGCAAGGTTCTTATATACTTCGCTAGACGGCTCGGGTATAAGTTCTTGCGATTATTATAGTTCCTTCGAGCTTAGTAATATACTAGTAAATATTTGCTAAAAGCTAGCTAATAAGCCTAAGTTTCTTTCTAAGGGTGGGAAGTATATCGTCCACCTTAGCATCTTCTACTACGTAGTTAGGGCGTTATAATAGTCTATCTACTAGGTTAATAACCCCCAACCTATGCTAGATTTCAAAGTTAAATGCTAATAGGCAATAGACCTATCGCATAAGTCTTCTATAAATATCCCGCGCAAGCATAGCAAGCACTCCTTTTAGCGCTATATAGTCTATAAGCACTACGAATTTCTCGGGGAGTCCTTATAGGTACTATACCTAGTAATCTAAACTTTCTATAATAGCAAGGAGTTCCTACTGCTCTATAGCCTAGCGCCTCTCTATATCTAAGAGCTTCCTCAACTAGAAGGCTACTAGGTGCTAAACTATACTATATTTCTACGAAAGCACGCTAGATACTACCTAAGTAGATACGTTAGTCTTAACCCTAGTTTCTAACGTTAAGTTATAGTATCTTAGCATTAGGGCTTCGGCGAATGCTCTCTAAAGTATCTCGAATATAATCTATATCTCCCCTATCCAGGCGAAAGCTCCTGACTTCGTGCTATTCTAGCTTCCCTTGAGTATACTAGTTATAGAGGCTATAATATAAGAGTATCTTATAATAAACTTATAGTAAAAGTTATAGAAACTAAGGAATACTTAGATATCTCTGAAAGACTTAGGTACTAGCTATTTAGCAACTGCTCAGACTCTATCTAGGTCTATCCCGATGCTATCTTAGGTAATATAGAACCCTAGGAAATCTACTTCTATCTAGTAGAAGTCGCACTTTTTTAGTTTTATAAATAGCTCAGCAGCCCTTAGGTAGCGTAGGATAGTATAGAGGTCCTTGGTATGCTATTCCCTTATATCTAAGTAGATTAGAATATTATCTAGGTATATAATATAGTAGGTATCTAGAAGGTTAGCGAGTATTTAGTAGATATATACCTAGAAAGTTGCTAGGGCATTCGTAAGCCTAAATAGTATTATAGTATACTCGAAGTACCCGTATCGCATTCTGAATGCTATTTTCTACCTATCTGCTTTATTAATTGCAATTTAGTAGTATGCCTCGCTTAAGTTAATCTTCAAAATAAACTTTGCTCTAGCGAGCCTATCTAGAAGCTTACTAATTAGTAGCAGAGGATAACAGTTCTTTATTATGATTTCGTTTAATCCCCTATAATCTATATATAGTTATAGGCTTCTATCCTTCTTAGGTATGAATAGCACTAGTGCTCCTATAGAGCTAGTTAAGCAGCATATATAGCCTGCTGCTTCTATATCCCGGATATACTTAGCAAGTATTTATAACTACTCCGCTAATATAGGGTATATCGGTCTATATAGGGATTCCTTGCTAGGTTTTAGTTCGATATAGTATACCGCTCCCTTTAGCCTTAGAACTTTCTTTATATTCTCCTTATTAAAAATGTTAGCAAAGTCTTAAAGTTCCCTAGGAATCTTCTTCTCCTACTTATTCTCTAGCGAGTCTTTGCCTAAAGACTCTATATCCTTCTTATCAGGGCCTATAGCGCCTATTAGATATATAATATAGGCTTATTAGCTATTCTCTATAATCTCTTAGGCGATTGCTTCTAGCTTAGCAAGCGAGAGGGGTTTATACGACTAGGTATATATATAGGTATCTATATAGATGCCTTCCTATCCTATTAAGTTATTAGATAGAAGGATATCTCCCGCTCCTTCGGGGCGAGGGCTTATAATAAAAGCCTAGCGAATCTTCTATAGGTAACCCCGACTATTTATAAGGAAGAATATAAGCTAGTAGACCTTGCCTATAGGTATAGGCCTTCCCTAGAAATCTACTAATTTAGGGGCTATAATACTAATAGCTTCCTTTAGTTAGAGCCTCTTAACGAGGTCTTCTTATATAATATCTACTACTATGCAGGTATCTATATTAACCTCTAGTTCGACTTCGCTAGATGCTCGGAGTGCTAATACCTATCCCTTAATAGTCTATCCTACTAGAACCGAGGTGATTTCTAGCGTAGAGCCCCTCGGGGTTATATCTATACCTATTCGTTTCCTAAGTCTTTAGCATTAGTTACTCTAGGTACTACGATCACACTTATCCCGCCCCGCCTTGGGTTTAGGTTCTAATTGCTACCTATTAGCTATATATAGGGTTCGGTATAATTAGGGGAGATATAGCTATACTTCTTATAGTTATAATATTAGGGTCCCCGGGAATCGGTAGATATACTACTAGTACTAGGCGTTAAGCAAGCATCTACTAAGCGGTCGTTCTAGGATAGGGTCTCTAGGTAGCGATCCCTTAAGTCTATTAACCTAGGGGGTTATAAGCTGCTCTTATAAGGGCGGTCTAGAGAGCCTAAGTATAGTTGCTTATATAACTTAGAATAGCTAGTAGATATTCCCCCGCGTCTCCCTTCCATGATCTCCTATAATCTCTATATATATAGGGCGATAGTATGCGCATTAGTATAGTTAATATCCTACTTAAAGAGTTCGTCCTTTAGGGTCCTAATAAGGCCCCAAAAGAAGGCATACGCCTTTATATTACTAGTACTCGGCTCGCTGAGTGCTCGGTTAATAGACTCCTATTAAGCCTAATATGCAATTAGTTTCTTATTATCCTTCTAGTAGCACTATCTTAGAGTATTATAGTAGTTCTATTCTTAGAGCTCGGGTGCAATATACTACCCTCTTATGAAAATTCGGAAGTCTTCCTATTTAGGGTCTATTTAGTTCCCCGACTCGTCTATAAGCATTTGCTAATAATTCTACTATTCTATTTATAAGGTATGCTCTATTATACTCAAAGCCTACTAGATATACTAGCTATTAGAGCAGCTAGGGCGGTGCTTATAAGCCTCTTTAACTATAACGAGCTAATCTTCTCTTATTATACTAGTAGATTCGCTAGTAAGGCGTGCTATATTATAATTCAGGGGTTTTTTATAAACCTTAGGCGATTGCTTAACAGGAGCTCGGTTGCTCAACGTAGTAGCAATTAGCTCCTATTAGTTAGCTATTATAGTTATAATCTATCGTATTAGCACTTAGCTAGTTGCTTTATCTAACCCTCTGGCTTAGGCTAGCCCGTTAGCTATAGCTATGGATATCTAGCCCGTTAGCCTATCCGGTTTATAGGAAGGGGTCTTATATACCCTATTCTCCTATATACGCTTAGCATCCACGTAGCGAGCATTTAGCATAAGTAGCCCGTTCTCTTTAGAGCCCCTAGCTTCGCTTAAAGCATAGCTTCTTACCTCCCCTTATTAGCTCGTATTATCCTCTAACTACTTGCTAGGGTTAGCTTCCTTATAAAGGTTCACATAGGCTATTTCGCTCTGCTCTTAGCGAATATTAAGCGTAGGTTCTTTAGCTTAATTAGTAGGTATCGCTCGGGTATATAGTATTATTATTATTACTAACCTTCCTAAAGCAGGGTAGAAGCAAAAGAATTATAAAGGTATTAAGGGGCTAAGAGCTATAGTTAGGTTAAATTAATAGTAGAAGCATCTAAAAGGTAGGGTCTATATTACTATACTACTTTTGCTTACTTCCTCTAAGATCCCTTATTTCTAGCCTTTAGCGAGTATTCGCTAAGTCTTCGCTATAAGGGTTCTATGCCCTAGACCCATAGGCCTCTCCTCCCTTCGGCCTATAGTAGCTGAAGCGTCTCTAGCTTCTCCGGTCGGGGTATCCAGTCCCTTACATAGTTGCAGTTTTAGCTAGGGTAGGCTCCTTAATATTAGTAGTAGTGCTAGTAATAATACGGACTAGCTTAGTAGCCTAGGTATTATCGTTCTAACTATTATTAGTATTATTATTAATAACCTCCTTGCATTAGGTCTTAGCGTCTATAGCGAAGAAGTTCTTCTTAGCTGCTTATTTGCCCTTCTTATAGTCTTTATAGGATTTCTTCTTCTTAGTAGCAGACTTGCGAGTCTTAACTAGAGTACTGAGGTTAATACTATAGTTACTAACTTAGTTATTACTACCTTAGTTATTACTATCTTAGTATAGGGAGACGGGGTTAAGCACCTTATTATTCTAGGGGTTAGTACCTTCGTCTTAGCTACTGCTATTATTAGATAGGTGAGAGGATAGGACCTTATAGTTATTAGTAACTTCCTTGCTTTTAGAAGCTATTATTGCAGTAGTATTAGTTAGGCTAGCGTTCGGGAGGCTATATTTAGCGGGTTAGGATAATATTATTACTTATTATAGGAGGTCTATTAGGTAATAATTAGCATATAGGAGAGAAATAAATAAATAAAAAGTATAGGTATACCTAAATAAAAGTAGGTAGATATAGTAAATAGAAAGGAAGGTATAGAAGGAAAGGAAAAAAAAATTTATAATAAGGGTTAATAAGGAAGGTATATAAAAGTTAGTACCCTCTGCTCCTTCTTATTTATTTCGATATAAGATAGAGAGATCGAGGGAAGAGTAGTTAATAATAAAAAATAATAATAATAAAGGGAAAATTTATAATCCTAATATTAATTCAGGGTATATATATTTATTCTATTAAAAGGATAGGAAAACTATTTAGTTATATACGAGGTGCGCACCTTCTTATAGCTCTTTTAGTATCCTAGTTAAGGGGGAATTTAGTATTATATTTATTAATAAGATCGTTTATATTAGGTAATAGGGAGTCTCTTTATTCCTAGGTATTATTTTTATTATAAAGCCTTTCTATTAGACGAGGTATTTAATAATAGGTTTATAACTCCTCTATAAGACTCTTTATTTAATAATATAGTTAAGTTCCTACTCCTTATTACTATTAACCTTAATAGGCTTTAGTAGCGGAGTCTCGTAGTTAAATAGGTCTTCTCCCTAGGCTAGCTTATATAGCTAGGCTATAAAGAGGATTAGGTAAACCCGCTAGTGCTTAGGAATATCTACCTTATAGGCGAGAGGATTAATAATATACTTAATTTAGAAGGGTCCTATCTATCTAGAGGTTTATTTGCTATTATATTATCTTAGTAAATAGAATCCTTTGCTAAGTTATATCTAGATTTCATCCTCTTTATTAAAAGTTATATTAATATAGCAGTTATTATATCTCTCCTTATGCGAGGTATTTGCTATATTAATAAGTAGTAGTACCTCCTTCTAATATATCTCCCTAAGGATAGTAAGGCTCTTAGTTAAGGCGCTTATTTATATAACTATATTAAGGATACTTTATAGCTTAAATCCGAGTATAACCTTATTTAGTAATTATCTAATTATAGTAAATAGGGAGTTATTAAGATTATACTATAGAGCAGGTAGTATATTAGTCTATGGGATATTAGGGGATTTAGATATATAGAACTATATTATAATCTTAGTAGTCTAGTTTATTCTTTCGCTCTACCTATCCGTCTAGGGGTAGTATACTATTAAGAGGAGGAGCCTGATATTAAGGGCGTTAAATATTATATACTATACTATAGAGATAAACTTAGGATCCTAGTTACTAATAATATAACGTAGAATTCCCTAGTCTAAGAGGAAAAATATATAGAGTAGGATTATTACCTATTCTTTTGCTCTATAGGTTAAATATCCTATGAGAAGGATTATCTTTTTTGAGAATTTATATATTACTATTGCTAATATATCTAACTCTAGGAAACCTAGTAGGATATAGGGACTTCTATAGGATAGTACTTTAGGTATATTAGTAATAAAGTCTATAGTAATAGTATTATAAGGGATATCTATAACAGGGATAGGTTATAGCTATCCTAGTAGCTTTTAGCAGTTGATTTAGTTCTCTTTATACTAGTTATAGGAGGCGATATATTATTATATAAGCGACTTCTTATTATAAAACTAAAAAGTCGATATTTCTACTATTATATAGTTTATGCTAAAGTGGTGTTTTTTATTATAACTAAAGCAGAGAATCGCAGGTACTAACTTATATAGAATACAGAGTCTCTAGGTGCTATCTATAGCTATATAAAGAATAAGCCCTTCTAGTAATAGACTCTAAGGAGTTATTTAGCAGCATTTTAGGGCTCTTCTAGCAGCTCTAGCGCTATTTTCCTTAGTAATAGCGTTAAATAGTAACTACTACTTGCCCGGTTCCTTCTGCTAAGATCGGAATTATTTAAGAATTTTGCTATACCTTATGTTATTAGTATAATTATCTATAATCTTAGCGATAAAGCCCTCTAAAATGCTTATAGTTATCTCCCTTATTGCTCTATAGGCTTGTGACTTCTTAGCTAACTAGTTGCTTATGCTTATAAATCCTATATTATTATTATCGTTATTACTATAGGTTATTTCTATAAGAACGTTGCTATCCAAACCTATTAGCTCGTCCTGAGGCTATAAGTAATAGCAAGCGCGAGAGGGCGTCGGGGATGACGTTAAGCTTCCCTAGTATATAAGTAATATTAAGGTTGAATTGCAATAGGTAGTTCGCAGCGCTCGCGAGCTATAGGTTAGCCTTATTAAGGTCTATAGTTTATAGCGAGGTATATATAAGAATTCCCTTTATAGCTACGTGATCTATAAGAATTTATATAGGATGCTTATTTGATTATATAAGCTTATAGAGCTTCTTTATAGCTTATATTACTACTACTACCTCCGCCTCTATAGCGAAGTATTGCTTTTCTAAGGGCGATATAACCTTAGATAGAAAAAGTACTAGTTAGATATAGATTTATATAATATCTTTGCTAGGTATATTAGTACTATTTTATAGGATACCTAGTTAGAATACTATAAGCCTAAAGCCGCCTTTATAGGTATCGATCTTAAAAAATATAGGCTTATTTAGGTTATAATAGTATCTTATAACCTAGTTATAGAGATTCTCTTAGAGGGCGTTCTACGCCTCTTACTTACTTAGTATTAGCTCGAATAATACCTTTTGGACCTTCTTTATTTAAACTGCTTTTAATATATTATTAGGAAGTATATTTTTATCATAGAGTTTTATAGTAAGATAGGTCTTTCTATCCTATAGTAGCGTTATAATAATATTATACTAGGGTATATCGCATTTTAGCTATCTAGCTATTTTAAGGTATCTCTTAATATTATAGAGAGTTTTTAGGAAGTAGAGGTTCTTAAAGGCCGCGATCCTATCCTCTATTTATTTAATATTATTAGTATTTACTATATAGCTAAGGAGTCTTACTTTAGGAAACCCTATAAAGGACTTCTTAGGTTTAATATAAAGGCAGTTATTCTCAAAGAGCTTGAGAATAATATTGATATACTAGAGATAGTCCTCGTTATTATTACTGAAAATAATAATATCATTAATATATGCTCGAGCAAAGTACTAGTAGTTATATAGGAGGCGGTTTATAAAACGCTAGGCGTAGGCTAGCAAGTTCTTAAATCCTATAAGGATAATATTAGAAACCTCGATACTACGGGGACTTATTATTACTATCCTATTATAATATCTCGAGTAGATTAGTAGTTAGTAGAAGAACCTAGTAGTATTAAATATTATTATATATTTCTTCCCTCTAAGGGTATCTATTATATTATCTTAGTCGGGAAGCAGGTATATATCTAGGATAGTGATTTAGTTAAGAGGGTGAAGGTTAATAACAACCCTGCCTTTTTTTATACTATTAACTACTTATTATATAATAAAGAGCGGATAGATAACTAGGATTAGCCTATTACCCTATACTATCTTGCTATTAGTATATATCTTGCTATAGATATTCTTAATAACTTCGAGGTCTTTAGCGCTAAGGGGGTAAGGCTTTACTATAGCCTTCTGGTTTTGCTACTTTTTAACGAGCTTAATATATATATATTAGTCGTCTAGCATAGGTATGATCCCCTTGTTATAATAGACGTCTTAGTTATTAAGGATTTCCTTAAGTCTATTAGTAAAAACTACGTCCTAATTATAAACCTCGACTCTATCCTTACTCTATATAACTAGGATATTTTTTAGCTTAGATATTCTATAAGATAGGATATTATTCGCTTAACGAGGTAGTCCTAGGCTAGATTTAGTAAGTAGGGTTATAAATTATACGCTAGCTACTATATTACTTATAGCCCTATTAAATTCAGATTGCGAGAACTAGCGCGAGTTTGATTCTCCTCTTATAAGGGTAATAACATCTGCGTAGTTAATAAGGTTAGTAGTCTCCTCTACTTCTATTAGAATAATATAGCCTAGCTGCTATCCTCTTAGGATTATTATTAGCCTATCTATTATATTTCGCATAAGGATAAGCTTAGGGTTATCTACTATAACTATTATATTAACTACGCTTATATAACTAGATTAAAACTGCTAAGTATTAGAGCCTTATTAGCCTAACTTAGGGAGGTTGATAAAGCTAGTTATAACGAATGCGTCGCTCTGCGGGGGAATAACTATAGTATAGGTATTATTAACTCGTCTAGTTACTAGGTGCTATCTCCTGAACTAAACTAGATACTATATTCTATATATTAAGCGGAATTTAACTATACCCTTATTAAAGTCTATAACTAGCTTATAATCTTTATAGAATAGTGTTCCTAGTAGAAGATTCGCTCCGAGGGTATTTATAACTCTAGTTATAATAATAATATAGCTATAGATCTCTATATTGCTAATAATACCTAGGATATAGAAGTCGAATATAACCTGCTCTATTATATAAAAGGTTAAATCTACTGCGTTTATCTTCTATAGTTCTATCGTTTGAAACGTAGGATTTCGCATAAAGCATAGCACCTAATTCCTATTAATTAGAGTTATTAAGGCGCCTATATTAATATAGACTTCCTCTAGGCTAGCTATATTATTGCTTTTTATATTAAGGCGGAGATATATCTATTTAGCTAGTATTATTTATTTTACTAGTTTTACTTAGGTATTAATAATTTAGTTTTTCTTAAGTAATACCTATATGTTATTTGCTAGGGGAATTATAATAAGACTTATGAAATTTACTATATTATTAATATAATATATAGTAGAGTCTAGAACTGAAGTAGTTAGGGAGATTGCTAGCAGGCTTCTCGCTATAACTATAATATCCATCGTCTAGCCTGCTATTTCCTCTTTGCGCGGTTGCTCTAATAGGGTAGCTGAATCGTGGGGGACTTCCTATACGTCTAGTAGGATATAGCTACTATTAACGAGGTTATTAATATTATAGTTATTATCATGATCCTCCTATATATAATAGGCGTCTAAGTCTATCTAGCCTGGTTTATTATATTTTATATAATATTAAAAACCCGGGTTTCTCTATAGCTAGTTCTATAGGCAGCGATCTTTCTAGTTTTAATAGTTATTAGAGCGCTAGAAGCGTTACTAAGGTTAATAATATTA
>JAOQIF010000708.1:0-46250 GCA_026260285.1 Colletotrichum sansevieriae | reverse complement strand
TATATATATATATATATATATATAAATAATTTAGTTTAAATAAAATAATAAGCTTGAAGAATCTATAAATAAATAATAATAATAATAATATAATTAATAATAAATATAGTATAGAAGAGAGGAAGATATTTATAGACCTATTTTAGTTCTAGAGAATAATAATAGCTATATATTCTAATAGAACTATAGTATAAATAATATAGACCTCAAAATCCTCCCTTTTATATACTATTAGTAGGTTCTAGCGAGTATATCTCTTTTTTTATATCCCTTATATAGTACCATAACTACTATTATTTGACTAGCAAGTTATAGCTAAAACAGCTAAGATAGCTACATATAAGATTAATATAGTAATCATTCGTAGGTTAAGTTATATAATCGATAGCTTAAAGGAGAAATAATAGGTATAAATAACTTAGTATTGAAGTTTCTAACTTCTAAGTAAAAGGGAGCATTCTAGGGAGATAAACTAGTTATTTATACTTAAGCCTTAGTTTCTAGAGCCTTCTATAGTTGCATAAGCTGCTTATAAAGCTACCCTACTTATTACTCTATATAGGTTTTTATTAGGTATAAATATAACCTTAACCTATATAAGGTTTAACTTTATTCTAGGTAGTAAATTATATAATGTTCTATAGCTTTCTAGAGGTGTCTTTATATAGTATAGATAGTACTAATACTACTATAATATACTATATTACGTAATTAACCTCTCTTATATAGCTCTTATATCATTATTACAAAATATAGTATAATCTCTTATATAATCTCTTATAATTAGTAGTCTTACTAAGTAATAAATATAGCCTCTAGCTACTATATAGTGATTTTACCTACTTAAGTATAATAGACCTTCTAACTCCGCGCCTCCTAATAATATACATAGCCTTTAGTTATATACTTATAACTCTCCTAACTATAGCCGCACTTATATATACTTATAACCTTACGATCTTTAACTTTATATTAATAATAATATAGTTTTTAATTATTTAGTAGACTATAAAATTATCGACTTATCCTCTCGCGCACTACCCGCGCTACTAATACCGCCTCTATTACTATTAAATCGACCCCTTAGGCGCGCGTAGTAGGGCGTAGTATATATATAAAAGCAGCGCGAAATGTAGCTAAATCGAGTAGTATCTATATTAGCTAGTCTTAAGTATAGATTCTACTTAGAACTATATATAGAGTTTTTATATAGTTATATATAAGTTTTCTTAATTACTTTTATACCTATATTATGTAAGTTAATACTTGAAAGTCTAAGTTTTATATATAATATTAATTCAAGCTATCTAGGTAAATCTATAATATTAAATTTACTTTTATATTATTAATATATAAACTCATAATAAGCCTATCCTTACTAATACCTCTAGTATTTATAGAAGCTCTAGCCTCTTATCTAAATTATATAGATTAAGTAATTAGCTTTTTAGTAGAATTAAGCTTGGTATAAGCTTAAGTTAATAGGGCTATAGGATTATATTAACTTAGATAATATTAAGAAAGAGGATCTTAAAGCTATCCTAAAGACCTCTTTAACAAGGCTAAAGTTCTAAAACTACTGCTAGAAAGCTAATTTCCTAGTAATATATACTTATTTTAATGTTATAGATATATTATTAACTCCTAAACTAACTATTAATTAGAGGGACTTATGATAAGTATTCCCTATTAGATCTAAGCTAGCTAGATTACTTGATAAGTTAATAAAGCGAGACTAATAAATATATATATTATATTATATATATATAGTATAATATAAAATTCAAATAAAAGAAATTATAAAGAGCTGTATAAAGTAGTAATTTAATTTAAGAACTATATTTAAGAGATAACTTATCTTAAGTATTATTAAACCTATGTTATTCCTAAAAGCCTTATTACTAAGGGTTTTATTTAATTAAAAGTAAGGTTAAGGGATTAATAAGATTTATTAGTTTAAGATTACTAGAGAAATATATACTAAGAAGGGCTAGAACTAATAAGGACTAGAAAGAATAATAAATATTATAACTCTACCTATACCCAGGCGAGGATATTAAAAATAGGCTTAGAAATATAGAAAGTAATTTATAGATTTAATTAAAAGAGATTATCTAAATTAGGTATAAGTTCGCTAAGAAAACACTAAAAAACGAGGTATAAGATTATTGAAGTATTGATAGTGGTAATGATAATACTAAAGTCCGCTATACTACTCTCCTCTATACTCTACTCTATAGTCCTCCTATAATAGGTCTATATACTAAGGGGACTTTTTAAAAGCTATATTACTAAGTCTATCTTATTTTATTCCAATTATCCCCTTAAGACTCTTTATAATATTATAAAGGAGAGTCTTAATAAATAAATAAAACTACTTCTATAAAGAAAAACGCAAGTAAACTCTATTTATGAACCCCTTCTATTAACAATATCTTCTAGGTAAGCAATCTTATTACTAAGATAGCTCCTTAGATTTAATTATATTTTATTATAAGTTATGTCTTAACAATAGCCTTATTATCTCTTCTTCTTTATTATACTCCTTATCCTACTCTAATTCTTAGTATAGCTAAAACTATTTACCTTATTATACTAGGTATAAGGAGTTATAATAATACGCTCCTTTGAGTATATTCTACTCCATCTAATCCTATTATTTAACCCTCTACTAGATATAATTTATATAATTATAATTATACTTATTTAAAGAACTAAGTTACTTAGGATATAGTAGTATATTTATAAGTATTAAGTTCGGAGTTATACTATAGCACCTTTATAAAAAGACTATAATAAGTTTACCTAGTTTATAGATATAGTTTAGGATATATTATATAGGTATTTTAACCTATACCTTCTACTAGTTAAGGAAAATAATACAGAAACCCTATATATTCCTACTTAGAAGTAAACCCTCTAAATATTATAAAGTTAGATATACGCTATACTAGGGCTAATTATATTAGGGCTAAATAGGCTATTAAGGCTCTTATAGCCTAGAAATACCCTCGCTAAACTTTTTGATAAGGTATTGGAAAAGCTATTATATAAGATAACTCCTTATACTAAAAGGTTAACCTTCTTATAAGGTATTATAAATACTACTATATAAGAGATCACCTCTTAACTAAAGAGGTCTTTCCTAAGAGGTTCTTATATCTAGAAGTATAAGAAGCTCTATTACTATAAGTAAGGCCTTATAACTCTCCCTCTTCTTTATCCCTATAGCTTATAATATATCCTTAAAGATATTAATACTAAACCTTATATATAAAGATACTAAGCTTATATAAGGTACACCCTTTAATACTAATAATATGTAAAAGATGATAGAGAGTTTAGTATTAATTTAAGTAATAAAATATATTCTTTTATTAATTACTCTATTATATATAGAGAGTATGTTATTAGTATAGCTCTTAAGAGGGCTCTTATTAATACCCCTAGAGGGGATACGTATAATTATATTATAGCTAAATAAGTAGACTTAGTAGTAGAAGCTAAGTAGGTTATTATATACCCTATAGAGTAGCTCTTCTTTAAGTAAAGTCCTCTATATTATTAAGATAGAAGTAGCTTAGGCTTATTAGGGGTTAGTAAGTATAGCTTATACCAAATAGGGAGAGCATTACTAATACTAGTATAGCTATAAAGGCATCAGCTAACCTAATCAAATAAGAGGACTAGCAGACGAAGTAGTAATAGAGGCAGTATTAGTAGTATAAGTAGTATATAAGAGGATAAGTTAATAGTTTTATAATCTATTAAATAATTAAAAACTATATTATTATTAATATAAAGTTAAAGATTATTAGGCTATCTAGTACTTCGAAATAGGTTAGTATAGTTAGAGGGAATATAGAGAGCAGAGAGAATGCGCTAACTAATAAGTATATATAAGTATAGCTATAGTTAGGAGAGCTTTAATCATATAACTAAAGGCTATATATATTATTAGGAGGCGCGGAGTTAGAAGGTCTATTATACTTAAGTAAGTAATTCACTATGTGGTAGCTAGAGGCTATATTTATAAGTATATTTCTTAGTTATAACTTAGTAGTTATATTATAACTTAGTATTTATAAGACGTATAACTAAAGTTAGTATCTAAGGTATTTAAGCTAATTGTTAGGTATTTTAGATAAGGTAGACCTAAATAAAGCTACTAACGATCTATATTCAGGGCAAGGGATATCTCTTATAGGAAATAGTATAATATTATTATTATTCCTAAAGCCTACTATATTATTATCTAGGGGTAGAGGAGCAATAGGGTATTAAGGGAATAAAGGTACTCTCCTAGAATCTTATTAGCTCTATAGGGTATCCTATAGAGTATACCTACTATTAATAAGTAAGTTATAGAACTCTAAGTAATTATAGAGATATATTAATTAATTAAAGGGATCTTAGCTCTAATAAATAAGATATTATTACTTACGGTTATATTATTAAAATCTAGTAATAGTACCTTTTCTTAAATTAGAGCCCTAGCCCATTTAATATATTAGAAGCTATATATAAATCTATCCTTTTACTAGACTAAATTAACTATATAACTACTAACTACTAGGAGCTTTTAGAGTTACTAAGGGGCTCCTATCTTATAATATTATATATTAAGGCTCTACATAGCCTTAATAAAGTATTAATTACTATTTAGATCTTATATAGAGTTATAATAAAAGGAGTTATTATTTATTTAGTTTATAAAGATTATAGCCTAGTAATAATTACTATAGTTCAGTAAGAAGAAGTTTTAATAATATCCTGAAGGTTTATTACCTCCTCTCTCTTAAGCTCTAGTAAAGTTATATTAATCTCTTTTCTAGGTTATTAAGCTAGCCTATTATATAAGATATAAATACTATAAGGGTAGCCCTTAATTATAAATTTAGGAAGGCGTATAACCTACAAATATTTAACCTCTTACTCTTTATTAATCTTCTCTATATATTATAGAGGTTTAATAATTATTCTATTCAGTCTAAAGTCTTAATAAATAACTCTCCTCTATATTAGGTTATTAAGTAATTTATAGACTCCTAACCTTATTATATATATTATAGGACTATTAGTATAGGTTTAGTTTTAATTAGTATAAGGTTCCTTTTAGGTCTCTTAGGAATAAATATTATTAAGATATTAATATACTTAAATATAATATCTCTTAAGGTAGTAGGAGCTACGTAGAGCGATATAAATAGTTTTATAAATCTAAAGTAATTGGGGTATTTTATAAAGTTAATAGATTACTATAAATTATAATCCCTCCTATACTTCTTATATTAATCTCTTCTATTTATATTCAATATATTTATATGTTTTAATAACTCTTCCTCTCTTTCTAACTCTTAGAAGGACTTATTAAAATAATTTATTAATTTATAAGTTAATATCCTGAGGTATTAGTAAGCGAATATTTATTTTATCTAAAGAGGAGGCTTTTAGATCTGAAAACTAAGGGGTATATTTAGCTTTCTAATTTTTCATTATTTCTAGAGATATCTCTCTAACTATGTATTCTCTATTTCTAAAGTCTTAATTATAATTAAGCCTGTTTATGTTTAATTAAACTTAGTATCTTTCTATACGTATTGTATTAGTAAAAGCTATTAATAATTAATTATTTTAAGCTTAATATCTTAGCTTAATAAGCTACCTTGGTAGTATTAGGCTTCTAATTTATATAAAGGATCTAAGCTAGTTAATAAAGTATAGGCTAGAAGCTTATAATAAAGTATTTATATATCAAGGTTTAATAAGGTATAGTTATTTTATTACAAACTCCCTAGCCTTACTCCTTAGTAAGAAACTTATAGTAATATATATTAAGGTCTATAGTTATTCCTTTACTCCTCTCTTTAACTACTAATTATTATAAAGCTAGTTTCTCTTATCCTATAAATTAATTAGTAAATTAGTAAAAACTACTTTAATAGACTTAGGTACTTATAGATGAATAAGAAGTATATTAAGGGATTTAGCCTTAACTTAGGTAATCATAATATCCCTTAGATCTCTATTTTTAAAGTTATCTTCTACACCTCTAATTATATTATAATAGAGTAGTTAGCTAGGCTTAGTAATCTTTATAAAGTAATAGGTAATTACTAAGATATCCTTAGAGTATATTAGAGTCTCTATGTCTAACATACTAATAGTATTATATATACTAGCTATAATATATTGTAAGTATAAAAAATAAATCGTTTTCTCTATTACTTCTAAGGTCTTATTCTAATATTTAATAAGTATATGTTCAATTATTAAGTCTAAGTGGTTTATCTAACTAAGGATATACTTATTAAGTAGAGGGAGCGCTTTATATATAATTAGTAGGGGCTAATAACTAAGCTTATTAGGAGGCCTAAAGCCTAGGATATCTCTATTATTTTATCCCTATACTTAAAACCTACTTATACTTAGTTTATTAGGTATAAGCCTAAGGCATAGCTTAATATTAAGGGTAAGAAGGTTTAAGGGTCTTAACTCCAGATATAAGTATCTAAAGGTTTATTATTATTAAATATAATGTTTCCTATTATAAGATACTAAATAGAGAGTTAAATAAAGGTAAATATAAGTAATTTATAAACTAAACATCTAAAGAGAAATAGAAATAAATATAAGGCAAGAGCTATAACATAGTAGTTATTATTATATCGTTAATAGATAAAGTAAGCTTAAGAGTAAATATATATAAGTAAGAGAGAGAGAATCTAGAGGATTTAAGGGGTTAGGTATATATATTTATATCTACTAATTACCTTAATAATATAGTAATTTACTAGTAGCTTATAGAATAAATAATGAACTCTCCTCCCTTAGCCTCCTTAGCTTTAATAAAGTGAAATAGACTTAGGATGAAAAATCTATTATAAATAGAATAATAAATTATTGTAGTTATATATAAAGAAAGAATCAAGGAGATAATAATTAGTAATAGCTATCAAAATAAGTATTTTAGTTATATAACTAAATAAATATTCTTCTCTATTCTCTATTATTAATTTCTCCTCCTCGAATAACTACCTTCTCCTAATTATTTAAGTTTAACTTAGCTTATTTACACCTCCCTTCTTATATTTATAAATTATCCCTTCTTATTATAGCTAATTATGATTCTTTATCTTAAGTATTAAAATACTAATCAACCTTATTCTTATTATCTCTTAGTAGCTATAACCCTCTAGGTCTTTAGTCTTAATATCTTTATATCTAAAATAAAGAAAAATAATATATGTTTTTATTTAATACTCTAATAACTGAGTTTAGGTATTCTTTCCCTTCCTTATTATTATTCTCTTATTTCTCTAGCTAAGGAGTATAATTCTTAAGTAGCTATAAGCCTTATACCGCTTTAATTTAATATCTCTAGTAGTAAATGTAATAATAAGTATATAGGTAGCAAAAGGGACGCTAAAGCAGCCTAAATAATAGATATTTATAGGCTGGTTTTGATTATGATAAAAGCTGATGAATTCAAGCATAGGGATGTATTTTTAATGGAATTACTTAATTGAGAAATTGTTAATATTAATAACATTATTTCTAAGTTATAAATCCTACCCTTATAAAGTAAGGGGAAAGATATTCTAAAATATAGCTACTAAACGGCTAAATATTAGGCTTATTCAGCAGAATCGTGCTCGGACCACTAAGTAGTCCGTGTATTATTTCTATATATTTATAGCTACAAATATAAGGATTATATATATATATATATATAAGGTTATTAATATTATTAGAATTTATATAGATTTTTAAAGGATTTATTTCCTGAAGGAAATATTATTATGATTATTATTTTGTTTTTTGTAGTTATTAAAGTGTTAATAGAGAGATATTATATAGATATATAACTATATATATTATGTTTTTTATTAAAGTTTATTCAAATCTTATAATGTTAGAATAGAAATATTAAGATATACCTTTATTATTCTTATACCCCCCCGTAAGGTATATATCTATTTATATATAGCTTAGTGTTTATATTATATATTATATTATATCATATTATTCACACTCTTTTTCTAAGTTATATACTCTAATATAAATACTCTTAAAACCTAGTGGGAAAGATAAAGAGGAAATTCTCTTTATCTATAACTAGATTCCTAGTAAAATAATATTTTATAACAGTATACTTAGCCTTTTTATAAAATTCAGGATTTTCAACTAACCTTTAAGCTAAAATATTATCTATAAGTATTTTAGGCTTTATTAGGCTACTATAGCCCAGTGTATTAAGCATAAAGCTATAGCTATTATATATATATATATAGAGCCTCTTTTACTATATTAGATAAAGCTACATATTTAGCTTCACAGCTAGATAGGGCTACTATATCTTATTTAGTAGAAGGATAGAATATAATGTTATATAAACCCCAAGTAAATATATATACTAAGGTTAATTTTCGGTCATTAAGATCTCATGCCTAATCGGAATCTATAAATCCATTTTTATTATTATTATTATTATTATTATTATTATTATTATTATTATTATTATTATTATTATTATTATTATTATTATTATTATTATCGTTATTATTATTATTATTGTTATTATTATTATTGTTATTATTATTATTATTATTAGGCATATCCTTATTATAGTTATAAGTTAAACCATAATTAGGAAATTTATTTATATATCCCTATATTCTATTAAGAGCTACAAAGTGCTCTTTAGAGGGATTACTACTATAACAGGCATAAGTTATAACTGCTAAAGTAATATAAAGCCTTATTTCTAAAGCTTGGTATAGGAGGGCTCCGATTTCCTATTAATATTATAATATTTCCTCTTTAGTTACATAGTTATCATTCTTATATAACTTTAGATTATCATCCATAGGGGTATAAGCCCCATAGACTTCTATTTTATTATATTTATTAAGTATTCTTTTAGTATACTTTATTTGTTTTATATATAATTACTTATTTATATGGTTTATTATTATTTCATTTCCTAGAAAGATACTAGGCTCCCCTAAGTATTAAAGTCTTAAATGCTTTTAAAGGTTATAATATATATAGTTATAAGTATTCTCGTTATTGATAGCTAATAGCATATTATTAACATAATAAGCTAGAATAGCTTTATTTTTATTTTTATTTGATATAAGTACTCCCTCGTCGTAGGGAGAGACTTTAAAGTTATACTAAAGTAGTATTAACCGTAGGTATTTATACTATAGGCGTGGGCTTTGATTTAAGCCATATAAGGCTTTATTTAGCTTATGAATCAAGCTATTATCTATTGGATTATTATTATAGTTATAAATTAATTTATTAGTATTTTTATTATATAGGAAACCGGTAGGTATCCTAATATATAGATCCTCATCAATATCTATATAAGTAAAAGCAGTAGTAACATCAAACTGCTTTAATTTATAGTTATGTTTTATAGCAAATATTAATACTAATCTATAGGTTTAAGACCTACAAGTAGTACTAAAAGTTTCAAGGTAGTCTATACCAACGTGTTAGTTAAAACCTTGAACTACCCAAAGGGCTTTATTTTTTATATTATTATTATTATTATATTTTATTTTATAAACCAAGCCGCACCCCAGGGGATAGACTCCCCTAGGTTTGGGTATAATATTCTAAGTATCATTATCTTTAAGTTATTTTATCTCTATAAGCATAGATTGAATCTAATTATCTATATTTAGAGAGCTAATTGATTGCTTATAGGTAGCTAGCTTATTAAGAGCAGTTGCTGCTAATATATAAGAAGCTTTTTGCTTTATATTTATATTATAATTGTTTGTTATATTAATAGCTTTAGCTTTATTATTATTATTATTGTTTTTATAGTTTAGGTATTCCCTTAAGACTAAGACGTCTTAAGGGGTGAAAAGTATACTCTTTTTATATATAACCTAATTATATTGTTTATTAGCTTCTTCTAATATAGAGGGGAGTTATATTATTAACTTAGAAGTATTCCTATTATTATTATTAATAGTAGTACTCTCCGAATTACTACCAGCGCAATCTATAGGTAGTAATTTATAGTTATCTTCTCAAATATTAGACAACTAGTTATTACTAGTATTATTATTGGTTATATTATTATTGTTGTTATTATTATTATTATTAATACTAGCCTTAATAGTTGGATTCGGTAAAGAGTTATTACTAGGATATAGAGAAGATATCTTAGTATTATTATTATTATTACCTTTAGCAGTATTACTATCGATTTGGGATTTAATATATATAGGTAACTCTTTGTATTAAGTAATAAAGGTGTTTTCTAGTATAATAACGTCTCTCGACTATTATACCCTTTTATTATTAATATTATAGACCTTATAACTATTAGAGCTATAACTAATATTAGCTCCTTTTAAAGCTCAAGGATCGGTCTTTTTTATTAACAGATTATAGGTTTCATAGTAGTATAAATTACCCTATACCCTTATATTATTTATATTAGGCTTTTATTTATTTTTTAACTCATAGGGAGCTTTATATTTAAAGCCTTATAAGGGGTTCTATTATATAGATATATAGAAGCAAGTACTGCTTTATGCTATAGGGTTAAGGGTAGACTAGAGTTATATAATATTACCCTGGTTTTATTTATAATAGTATATATAATACGTTCTATTAATCTATTAGAATTATATATATAAAGCGGTCTAATATTATTCAGTTTGAAATTACACCGTAGCCTCTTCGCAAAAAGACTATAATATATTCACCTAGTTCATAGGTATAATCCGGGAAGTATTATATATGTATTTTAACCTATACCGTCTACTAGTTAAGGAAAATAATATAGGAACCTTATATATTCCTACTTAGAAGTAAACCCTCTAAATATTACTATATAAAGGTAGATACGCGCCGCACTAGGGCTAATTATATTAGAGCTAAGTAGGATACTAATGCTCTTATAGCCTAGAAAAGCCACTACGCGAGATAACTCCTTAATCTAAAAGGTTAACCTTCTAGTGAGGTAAATATTACTATATAAGAGATAACTCCTTAACTAAAGAGGTCTTTCCTAAGAGGTTCTTATAGCTAGGAAGTATAAGAAGCTTCTATAAGTAGAGCTATATACCTCTCCCTCTTCCTTATCCTTATCTAACTTATAATAAATCCTTAATCATATTAAAACTAGACCTTATATATAAAAATACTAAGCCTATATAAGGTATACATTTTAATACTAATATTACAAAAGAGCTTACTAGAGAGTTCAATATTGATATAATTAATAAAACCCACTTTTTTATTAACTACTCTATTATATATAGAGAGTATAGTGTTAGTATAGACCTTAAGAGGGCTATTATTAATACCCCTAGAGGGGATATATAATATTATAGCTAAGTAAGTAGACTTAGTAATAGAAGCTAGGTAGGTTACTATATACCCTATAGAGTAGCTCTTCTTTAAGTAGGTCTTCTATATTATTATAGCAGAGGTAGCCTAGGTAGCCCAGGCCTATTAGGGGAACGTCGGTGAGTATAGCTCGCGCTAAATAGAGAGAGCGTTACTAATAATAGTATAGCTAGCGGACGAAGCGGTAATAGAGGCGGTATTAATAGCATAGGTAGTGCGCAAGAGGATAAGTTAATAGTTTCGTAGTATAAATAATTAAAAACTATATTATTATTAATATAAAGTTAAAGATCGTGAGGCTATAAGTGCAGCTATAGTTAGGAGAGGTAGTTAGTAATTATAATCACGTGACAGAAGGCTATATATTGTTAGGAGGCGCAGAGTTAGAAGGTCTATTGCACTTAAGTAGGTAAAATCACTATGTAGTGTCTAGAGGCCGCGGTCTGATATTATAGATAATACTACTTTTTATATATATAGTTTTAATATATCTATTAGTGAATTCTAAGCTACTATCTGTATTGAATTCTCTAATATGCTTATTATTATTATTATTTTTAACTTCAGCCTTAAATTTAGTAAAAGCTTTAGTAATAGCTTTAGCTATTTTATATTATAATAGTTTTCCTATACGAAACGGGTACATTTACTAATAAATACTATAAACTACTTATAGTAATCATAAGTCTTAGGACTTATAGGTCTATAAAGATCTAAGGCTATATAATCTAGATAATCTAGATCTTTGTTATATATAGATTTTTTATTTACCTTAGTAATAAACTTGCCCTTAAGGCAGGCTTCATAAGGTGGAAAATATATTATATTTATAGCCTTACCTTTATCTATAAAGTCCTTATTTATTTTAGTATTATGTAAAAGACTTTTAAGATATTTATAGCTAATATAACCTAAACGGTTATACTATAGTTTATATAGATCTTTGTTGTTATATTAGCTATTAATTGCGTATATAGTAATTTATTATTATTATTCCTCTTATTCAAGGGGGCGTTATAACTCTAATTCAAGGGTACTTCAAAGAGATAGAGGCTATGATGCTTATAGCCCGTAGCTATAATATGATCTTTATATATATTATATAAAATAGGTTTCTACTAAATAATAGAGGCTATACCTATATTATTAAGACGACTGTAACTAAGGAAATTAATACCTAGTTTAGGTATATAATAAATGTCTTTTAATATTATTATTTTATTATTATTAGGGAAGATATCTAAATCTCCCCTTATATTAGAAGTAAGCTGATTTGCTTTGCCCCACTTTGTAGGGGTATTTATTAGGTTTATATTATACAAAAGAGTGTAATTTCTAATTATATATATAGCACTAATAGTATTAATATAAAATATAGTGTTAATTTAGTTATAACGCCTTATTCCTAAATCCTTTTCCTTAGTTAAAATACTCTATTGAATTAAAGTACCTAAGGTTATATTATTAGTTATATTATTATTATAAGGATTATTATGGGATATTTGTATGTTTTTAAATTCCTGGTTTCCATTAGAATCGTTGAGATCTATAAGATCCACGTTTTGATTAATAGTTTAATCTAAAGATATATAGGGGGCTATTGAAGTATTATTATCGTTTTTATCTTCTATTTCTTCTATTACCCTTAAGGTAGTTATATTAACTTCCTCAGTAGTAGAAGTAGAAGATTTATTACTTTTATTATTATTATTTTTGTAATTACTGTTATTAGTTTTATTCTACTATGCTAGAGCCTTTTTAGGATATGGAAAGGCATAGGTATCATCAGTATAGCTAGTCTTTATATAATTTCTATAATAAAGACCCTTTTATTTTTTTCTAAGGTCGTTTAGTAACCTTATTTTTATTTTTATTATGATTACTATGTTTAGTAGTAAGATTTACTACTTTACTCTTATATCTTAACTCATCTAATAAATCAGAAAATAGAAACTTAAGCATATAGGTATCCTTATTAGCCCTAAGACCTTAAGTAATACTAGTAATAAAACTATTATACTCTTCGTCTAGGCTATTTAATATATATGCTATAACTACCTAGTTAGGTAATTTAAGCTTATTATATACTAGGTTATCTATAAGTTCCTTCATTTTATTTATTTAGTTATCTATAGAGTTAAAATTACTTAAAGAAGTATTAAATAACTCTTTATAAGTTAGGAACTCATTAGTATACCCTGTAACCTTATATAGGCCTTTAAGATATTTCTAAGCTTTAAAGGCTATTATATTATCCTTTATAACCCTTAGGGGCCTATCGTTATAAAATAGCAATATATAGCTAAGAGCCTTATTATTTATATTAATATTATTATTATCTATAGACTTAGATAAGTCTATAGTCATATCTTTACTAATATGTAAGGCCTTAATACGTATAGACTAGACTTTATAGTTATTAGATCTAGATAGCTTAGGAAGCTATACCTTTAAATTAGATATTATAATAACCTTAGAATATAATATATAGGCTCTAATATAGTATAGTCATAATAATTAGATAAGAGAGATATTATATCGCTTAGTAGTATTAACTATAGCGTTATTATTCATTATAGGTTATTATATTTAAACCTAGAGGTTATAGGTTTAACTCATTATATTCCTCCTCCTTTAGTCCTCTTTCGAAAGGCCTTCAGGGGTAAGCTCTTTAAAAGTTAGGATCTTAGACAGTATATAGCCTATATTTAGCCTCAATCGTATTATAGCATAGAAATAGGTAAAACAAGACCTATAGAAGCTTAGGGATAATTCATATATATATATATATATATATATATAACTAAAGCAAGTTTAAATAGCTTAGCTAATATATTATCTTATTTCAAAAGGATAGGTTTAATAATATAGTTAACCTTTCAGAGTTTTAAATAGCTTCTTATAGTAGATATTAATCTCAAAGCTAGCAAACTAGTCTAGCTAGTATTTCTAGCTCTACGTATGGTATATAGAGGCTATATCTCTTAAAAGAATGCCCTAAATAGGTAACTTTAATGCAGAAGATAGGTTTAAGGCTTTTATCATAGTGTTAAGGAGGCTAGATCGGCGCGAGGTTCTCGAAAAGGTTTAAGCTAGACTTATAACCTATAAGAATAGGTATATAGGTAGCAAAAGGGACACTAAAACAGCCTAAATAATAGATACCCATAAGCTAAGTAATATTATAATAAAAACTAATATATTTAAGCATAAGGGAACATTTTTGCTAGAACAAATAATTAGAAAATTGTTAATATTATTAATATTATTTCTAAGTTATAAAATCTGCCCTTAATAAGTAAGTGGTAAGATATTCTGAAACGTAGCTACTAATCGGCTAAATATTAAGCTTACTGAGTAGAATCGTGCTCGTATGACTTTGTGTTCCGTGCATTATATTGCTTATATATTTATAGCTATAAATATAGGAGTTATATATATATATAAGGTTATTGATATTATTAGAATTTATATAGATTTTTAAAATGTTTATTCCTTAAAGGAAATACTATTATGGTTATTATTTTATGTTCTATAGTTATTAAAGTGTTATTAAAGAGATATTATATAGGTATATAACTATATATACTATATTTATTTATTAAAGTTTATTTAAATTTTATAATATTAGAATAGAAATGTTAAGATATACCTTCGGTATTCTTACAAGGTTTAAGCTTATTACTATATTAGGTCTATGAATAATAGCCTCTAATTACCCTCCTCTATAGGAAATATAAGAGTATATTAATGTTAAGAAGATATAAAGTAGTTTATCTTAGTAATATTCTAGAAAATAAGTAATTAACTTTCCTATATAGGATAATAAAGGGATATTATTTTTAATATTCCTAGACTAAAGAACTCTAATAATCTAGTTCTATATATTACTTAGTATTATTCTAGTCTTTAAGATAAAAAGGGCTCCTAGTAGTAGGTCCTTATTATAAGAGTTCCTAAAAAATAAAAAAGCTAATATCTTAAACTATATTACTACTAATATATATATTACTTATAATTATACTTATAAATTAGGTCCTCTGCTCTCTATTAGTAATCCTATAGAACCCTATATTTATCTTAATTATATTACTCTATAAGCTTAGGCGCTTAATATAAGTTTTATTGATAAGATTAATAGCTAAGTCGCTGTTAATAATCCCTCTAATTAGTATATTTATAGAGCTATAAAGAGTAATAGTAATCTACTAATAGGTTATAATAAAGTCTAGAATAATAACATGTCTTGATAGTAAAAGTAATATAGAATCAAACTCTTCTATTATAATACCTATATTAGAATTAGAATTAATTATATGATAATTAAACTAAATTGACTTAGTTTATAAATACTTATAAAAGTCTATAGAGATAGTAGCTAAAGTTACTTAGCCTTTAGAATAGTTCTTATTATTATTCTATTAATCTATTTATTCCTATAACCTCTTATTACTAGCTCTTATCTTATTAGATTAATAAATAATATGATATTAATAGGAATAAAGACCTCTTATACCTTTAAGTTATATCTATCCTCATATGTATTAATTATAGCTTTGGTAGTATTATAAGCTATTCTATTCTAATCTGGCTAATTCTAATAAAAGAAGGCTTTAGGGATAGCTACCTTACTATTTACTCTCTTAGTATATAGCCTAAGGTAAAAATATAACTAATTTATAAACTACTATATTAAATCTAGAGCCTACCTTATTTTTTTACCCTAGCTACTTAACTTATTCCTTAGGGGTATCTAGTAATATAAGATTATTAGTATTATCCTTATTATTAGGTAGCTCTATAACTCTCTAAGTAATCTAAATAGAAGGGTCTTAAACTATAGGTAGGTCTACTATTTAAGAAGCCTATTAAGTATAAGTATTATAAAGCTCTATATAATAACCTCTAGCTCTTACTCTCTATACTAAAATAATATCCTCTATTAAGTGAATATATTAGTTCCTAGGCTTAAAGTTAAAGAATATTATATCTATTAAGTTATATAATTATATAATATCCTTGCTTAAATTTATAAAGCTAATAAACTACTTAGGATATACCTTATTATTATTAATAACTTATATAATCTCTTCTAGGAGCTTTAGCTATTATTTCTCTATTAGCTTACTTATAATAACTATATAATATATATAGCTATCCTTATTAATTAGAATATACCTTAGAATTATCTAGCTATTAGTCCTCTTATAGCTATAGCCTTTATTAATAATACTAGTCTTAACTTAATTACTAGAGTCTAGGGAGCTGATAAGGTAAAAGGGAGTTATATAGTAGTAAACCTTATTCTAGCTAGCCTCGAGGTACGTAATATAGCTAATAATGATAAAGCTTATAGTATTATAAAACTAGTAGTATCCTATAACCTAGAAAAATATTTATTATAATAGCTTATTTTATTAAAACCTCTGTAGCCTCCTCTTCTACTACTTTCTCTAAGATCTTAGTATTATTAATATCTACTCTAATAGTCTCCCTATTTAGCTTATAAGTAATAGTGCTAATACTATTAGTATTAAGCTTATAAATAACCTTAAGATTATTATTTATAAGGTTTAATAGCTTCTAAACTATGTAAATAAAAGTATTATTCTCTTAACTAGTAACTCTCTTAACAAAAGTTAAGATATCTATCTTATAATTAACCCTATTAATATTTAGGGTCCTAAAGTTCTTTATAAGAGAGTTAATAATTAAACCTATAACTTAGGCTATAGAGGCCTCCTTAGTTTTAACTTTCTATCTTGTCAGAATTATCTTTCTTAGGACTTGGAGCGATATTGTTAGTTTCGGCTTAATAAGGCTAGATAATTATAACAATTCCTAGTGAGTAATAAACTTTTTAATTAGAGTATCTCTTATTATAACTTACAATTTTAAAATAACTTTAATAAGCTAATAGCTAAGGCTTTAAACTATAGCTTTTATAGCCCTCTTTAAAAAGTAGTAATAAGTAATATAAATAAGGTTAATATTAATAAGCTCTAGGTTTCTATATTAAATATCTCTCTATTAAAGCTATTAAATAATAATAATTAATATTATAACCTAGGAAGAGTTATTATTTTTAATATAAGATCCTATAACTAAGTTCTAGGGATCCTTATTATGGTCCTATTAAGACTTTACTTTTATAAATCTAAACTAATAAAGAAGCTTCTCCTTAGCTTCTTTCTAAGTCTTAGCTTTATTAATATAAGATTTTACTATATCTTAATAGTTACTAGAGCTATATATATAGGCCTTAATCTTTATATTAATATTAGTTTTATAATAAAGCTCTAAAAAGCTCTTATAATCTATAATAAAGTTAGAGATATTAGTATTAATAAACTTAGGCGCTCTAATAGAATAAGGAGTTATTATTATATCAATAGTATTTCTTATAAGGAGATTAATAAGGGCTATAATATCCTAATCAATATAATTCCCATAAAGAGAATATAGAGTACTTAAGGGTATTACTCCTATTCCTAGAGTAAGATTTATAGATCTATTTATATTATTATTAGAAGCTAGCTATCCTATAGTATAAGGTTAGATCTCGCTAAATAAAGCCCCTATAAATCTCTATTTATATTACTTCCCTTTATTAAAAGAGGATCTAATATCTAAGTTAGTTAATGAAGAAGAAGATATAATACTTATAAGTTTATAAATATCAAAGTTAAACTTATATAGTTAAAGTCATAAAATCTTCTAAGTAATGAAATAAGGTTATTTTAATAATATCTTCTAGATAGAAAAATAAAATAAGTAACTTTAACTCTTTTTAAGTAATAAAAAAGGAAATAATGTAAACTAAATAGATTATATAAATATAAGAAAGGTCCTATAACCTTATTTTTATCACTCTAGGCTCTTATAAATCTATCTCAAATCTTATTACTTAATATAAAAAAAGTCTTCTTAATAACGCTCTTATCTTATAAGAATTTATAGCTTTATTATATTAATAAACCTTAAATATTAATATATTACTCTTAATACTTAGAGATATAATAATAAGGGGTTTATTAGTCTTTATTTACTAATCTAGTTAATCTCGCTATACTTATTAGCTTAGTAAAACTACTAATCTCTATATTAATCTTATATATAGCTATCTTAGCTACTTAAGCTATAGCTCGCTAGAACCTACTAATAGTAAATAATTAAGTTCGAAATTACGTCGCAGCCCCTTTATAAAAAGACTATAATAAATTCACCTAGTTCGCAGGTATAATTTAGGAATTATATAGGTATTTTAACTTATACCCTCTATTAGTTAAGGAAAATAATATAGGAACCCTTTGTATTCCTACTTAGAAGCAAACCCTTATATAAAGTAAGATATGCGCTATACTAGGGCTAATTATTCCGGAGCTAAATAGGCTACTAAGGTTCTCGTGGTAATGCTCTCGCTAAACCTTCTAGCAAGGTAAAAGCTACCACGCGAGATAACTCCTCAACCCAAAAGGTCGACCTTCTAGCAAGGTGCTACGAAAGCTAGTATACGAGACTAATAGTATACAGAAGGGAGGGATTTAGGGTCTATATGATTCCTACCTTAATTCCATAAGAATATATAGCTATTATTATTCCCTTAGAACTAAAGTAGGTCTATAAATATCTTCCTCTTTTCTTAACTATATTTATTATTAATTATATTGTAATTATTTATTCTTTATAGGTTTTTCAAGCTTATTATTATATTTAAAGTAGATTAATTATATATATATATCAATAGCAGGGATATATAGATATAGTAAAGGCACCTAACTCTCTAAGAAGCTTATAAAAGCTATTAAAAAGAGTAAAAGAATCCGCCTCTAGGTACTATTAAAAAGGGCTAGAACTAATCAGAACTAGAAAGAATAATAAATAATGTAACTCTACTTATAACTAAGTAAGAATATTAAAAATAAGCTTGAAAAATATATAAGGTGATTTATAGATCTAATTAAAAGAGATTATCTAAATTAGGTATGAATTCGCTAGGAAAATACTAAAATAATAAGATACAAGATTATTAAGGTATTAATTATAATAATCCTAAGGTCCGCTATACTCCTCTTCTCTACGCTCTACTCTATAGTCCTCCTGCAATAGGTCCGTGCGCTAAGGGGACTTTTCAGAAGCTACGCCGCTAAGTCTATCTTATCCTATCCTAATACCTAATATTATATTAATCCTTCTATTATTTATAGTACCTATCCTTCTATACGAATCATTAATCTGTTCCTATTAGCTAGGTAGTATAACGTCCTATTAGGCGTTGTCTTGATTAGTATATTAGCGGAGTTATCTTTGCTACTAACCTCTTAGATCTTAAATAGCTTATAGCGCTTCTATAACTAATATAGGGCTATAATATTAATTATAAGCCTCTTTTCCTTTATAATACCGAGCTTAACTAGATATTTATAAAGCGAGTATAAGTCGGTATATATCACTATAGGAATAAAGTAATTAATACCTAGCTTATAATAACTTATTAAAAGGTTAAGGCAATAGCAAAAGCGAGGTTAGTACTAGTAACTATAGCGTAGATCTCTAAGGCTAATATACTATAGATAACTTATTTATAATACTTAGTAGAGCTATAATAAATAATATTAATATTAATTATAAAGGTTATATCATTTTTTGTTTTATTAGTAAGTATAATAAAATAATTTAACTATAATATAAGGTCTTGATTATTAGTAAATAATCCATCAATAAATATAAGTAGTTTAGTAGTAGGTAGCAATAATATAATAAATATTAGGCCTTAGTTAAGGTTATTATTTAGCTATTATAAGCGCTTATTAAGGGTAGTAATATACTTATTAGTTAGGTTTTATTATTAAGTAGTAGTTAGTGGGTTAAAATAGGCTTCTACTTAGTAAATTAATGCTATATAAGCCCCTCTAGTATACTACTTAATATACTATTCCTTTACTAGTATCCTCTTAAGCGTCTTCTTTATAAGCTTAATCTTAGCGCTTTAGCCCTTCTACTATAGTATAATTATATTAGTACTAATGATAGAGATTATTCTACTATTAAAAGTAATAGGGGTCTAGGGTATAGGTTTCTCCTTAGGTTTAGCTATAGATTTAGCCTATTAGAGTTCTTCTTCTTTAATAGTAGAAAAGGTCTTATTAAAGAGACTAATTATATCATCTATTAAGCCGCTAGCTACTACATAGTGATTTTACCTACTTAAGTATAATAGACCTTCTAACTCTACGCCTCCTAATAATATATATAGCCTTTAGTCATATAATCCTCTCCTAACTATAGCCGCACTTATATATACCCTACTAGATAGCCTTATGATCTTTAACTTTATATTAATAATAATATAGTTTTCAATTATTTAATAGACTACGAAACTATCGACTTATCCTCTCGCGCACTACCCGCGCTATTATTAAATACTGCCTCTATTACTACTTTATCGGCTAGTAGCTACACCGTCGTTAGTAACGCTCTCTCTATATTAAAACAGTTAGTGTAAGCTATACTTACTAACGGTCTCCTATTAGGCTACCTCTACCTTAGTATTATAGAGGACCTACTTAAAGAAGGGCTACTCTATAGGGTATATAATAAGCTACTAAGCTTCTACTACTAAGTTTACTTAGCTATAATATAATAGCGCGTTATAAGATCCCCTATAGGGGTATTAAGGTAACCCCTCTTAAGGGCTATATTAATAATATACTCTCTATATATAATAGTGTAGTTACTAAAAGAGCGAGGTTTATTAATTATATTAATATTAAACTCTATAGAAATCCCTTATATATTATTTATATTAAAAGGTATGCCTTGCTTAGGTTTAGTGCCTTCCGTTAGGAAGCTTAATCCTTACCTCTTAGGAAGCTAGGCCTGCCTAAAAAAATAAGCTCTCTTACTACTATTAAACCACTATATATTAAAAGCTTAAATCTAATTAGTTATTTAGAGAATTAAGCTAGTTTGTCCTAAGTCTAGATAAATATAGGTCTATATAGCTCTTTTTAGTCTATACTACTCTTATTAGCTCTTATTAGTAGGCCCTGTATATATAGTAGGGCTCTAGCTGGTAGCTAGTAGGAATAGGTACTTAATAATATATTTACGCCTTAATGAAGGTTAGGTAGAGTAAGCTATAACTAGACTTTAGTAAATAAAAGCTTAGAATATAACGCAAGGCCCTTATTATTAAGAACTACCTACTTATCTTCTTTATAAGATATCTATAGATTTTAGTTATTATATAAGCTAGCCCTTATTATTAAGTTAGAGCTTAAAGTTATTATTATAGATATATAGCTTAAGGAGATATAGCTCGCTAGCGCTACTTCTTTATAACGTATCTATAGATTCTAAGTAATATATAAGCTATAAAAGTAAAAAGCTAGTTATTAGTATAGCTTATAATATACTTACCTCCTATCCCTCTTTACCTCTCTTAGTATATATAGCTCTTATAAGAGCGGGAGGTATATAAAAAACCGCATATTAAGAGGAGAGTATTATATATAGAGTTTATTATTTTATTTACCTATGTAGTAATTATCCCTACTATATATCCTAATAAAAGGGTCTATTTCTTTAGGGATATAATAAGTAGTAGTTAGTATATTTATACCCCTATTACTATTAAATAGAGTTAGTTATAACTAGACTTAGTATATAAAGTTCTAGAATATAATATAACGCTTTTATTATTAAAAAACACTTTTAAGCTTTCTAGGACCTATTTACTTATCTTTCTTATAAAGTACTTATAGATTTTAAGTAATATATAAGCTAGCTCTTATTATTAAGTTAGAGCTTAAAGTTATTACTAGAGATACATAGCTTAAGTAAATATAGCTCGTTAGCGCTACTTCTCTATAAAGTACCTATAGATTCTAAGTAGTATATAAGCTATAAAAATAAAACGCTACTTATTAATATAGCCTATAGTATACTTACCTCCTATCCCTTCTTATCACTATTAGTGTATACATCTCTATTAAGAGCAGGGGTTAGTAGCTAGTAGGAATAGATACTTATTAATATACTTATACCCTTATTAAGATTAGATAGAGTTAGCTATAACTAGACTTAGTAGATAAAACTTTAAAATATAACATAATATAGTTATTAAGGACTACTTTTAAGTTTTAAAGTTTTAAAGGATCTCCTTACTTATCTTCTTTATAAAGTACCTATAGATTTTAAGTAATATATAAGCTATAAAAGTAAATAGCTACTCCTTAGTATAGCCTATAGTATACTTACCTTCTATCTATTATTATCTATCTTAGTATATATACCTCTAATAAGAGCGGGAGGTATATTAAGGACTGCGCGTTAAGAGGAGACTATTATATATAGAGACTACTATACTATTTACTTATATTAAATACTAGATATTATAGTTGATATCCTATTAGAAGCGCTTATAGCTAGCGATCCCTAGTATAGAGAATAGAATATATAGTATTACTAATTAGATTTGTTTTATATATAGCGCAACCTTACTAATAGAAGGTCTCTCCTTAGAGCTAGCTATAGCTAGCGCTTCCTAGTATAGTTATATATAGGGTCTAGTATTAATATAGTTAAGGATTTATTATAAGTTATACGGATAAAGATAAAGAAGAGGGAGAGGTATAAGGCCCTACTTATAGAGCTTCTTATACTTCTAGCTATAAGAACCTCTTAGAGAAGACCTCTTTAGTTAAGGAGTTATCTCTCGTATAGTAGCTTTTACTTTATTAGAAGGTAAATTAAGAAGTTATCTTATATAGTAGGTTTTGTAGTACCTTACTAGAAGGTTTAGCGAGGGTATTACTATAAGAGCCTTAGTAGCCCGATTAGCTCTAATATAATTAGCCCTAGCATAGCATATATCTAACTTTATATAAGGGTTTACTTATAGGTAGTAGGAATATATAGGGTTTCTATATTATCTTCCTTAACTAGTAAAGAGTATAGGTTAAAATGCTTATATAGTATTTCCTATATTATACCTATAAACTAGGTAAATTTATTATAGTCTTTATGCGAAGGGGCTATAGTATAACTCCGAACTTAATATTATCTATTTATATACTAATAATAATAAAATAAGGGCTTAAGTTATTAGTAATAAGTAAGTAGGGATTAAAGGTAGAGCTAGTTATTTATAACTTATTATAGTAATACCCGCTATATATAGCCTACTAATAAGTACTAGCTTTAGTAGTACTATAGAGGGGTTTAATAACTTTTAGAATAATCCTAAGGGGGTAGAGACTTTAGATCTAATTAGGGAGTTAAGTACAAATATTATACATTAGTATTATTAAGGATTATATATAGGCTTAAGTAATATCCCTAATCTAAATAGTATAATTAGGGCTAAGTAATAGAGTAATTACTAGAAGGAGGTAAATATTATAATACTAGATTATAAGTAACTAGATTAAAATACCTTACTTATTAATATTATTATTATTATGGCCTTTGGCTACTACATAGTTATTTTACCTGCTTAAGTGCAATAGACCTTCTAACTCCGCGCCTCCTAATAATATATAGCCTATAGTTATATAATCCTCTCCGAACTATAGCTATACTTCTACGTGCCTATAGCCTCACTACCTTTAAATTTATATTAATAATAACGTAGTTTTTAATTATTCAATAGACTATGAAACTATTAACTTACCCTCTCGCGTACTACCCGCGCTGCTATTAAATACTACCTCTATTACCGCTTGGTCCGCTAGTTATTACTATCTTTACTATACTATTATTAGTAACGCTCTCTCTATTTAGTATAAGCTATACCTACCAATATTCCCCTAATAGGCCGCCTCTGCTTTAGTAATATAGAGGACCTGCTCGAAGAAGGGCTAATCTATAGGTTATATAATAACCTATTAAACTTCTACTACTAAGTTTAATTACTTAGCTATAATACTATTATACCTTATAGAGTCCCCTATAGGGGTATTAAGATAAGCCCTCCTAAGGGCTATACTAATAATACGCTCTCTATATATAGCAGAGTAATTAATAAAAAAGCGGATTTTATTAATTATATTAATATTAAACTCTCTAACGATCCCCTATGTGTTATTTATACTAAAAGGTATGCCTTACCTAGGCTTGGTATATTTATATATAGAATCTAGTGCTAATATAGTTAAGGGATAAGGATAAGGAAGAGGGAGAGGTATAAGGCCCGACTTATAATAATAGAGCTTCTTATGCTTCTAGCTATAAGAACCTCTTAGGAAAGACCTCTTTAATTAAGGAGTTACCTCTTATATAGTAGTATTCGTAGTACCTTATTAGAAAGTAGATTAAGGAGTTATCTTATATAGTAGCTTTTGTAGTACCTTACTAGAAGGTCGAACTTTTAGATTAAGGAGTTATCTTATATAATAGCTTTTATAGCACCTTACTAGAACGTTTATGGAGGGCGTTTCTAGGCCACGAGATCCTTAGTAGCCTATTGAGCTCTGATATAATTAGCCCTAGTATAGCGCGTATCTAACTTTATATAGTAATATTCAGAGGGTTTGCTTCTAAGTAGGAATATATAAGGTTCCTATATTATTTTCCTTAACTAGTAGAGAGTATAGATTAAAATACCTATATAGTATTTCCAGAATTATACTTATGAACTAGGTAAATCTATTATAGTCTTCTTATAAAGAGGCTATAGCGTAATTCCGAACTTAATTATTATTATTATAAATGACTAGTTTTAGGTTGAGGAGTTATATCGTATAGTGGCATTCACCCTGCTAGAAGGTGGGTTAAGGAGTCATCTCGTGTAGTGGCTTTTCTAGGCCACGAGAGCCTTAGTAGCCCGTTTAGCTCCGATATAATCAGCCCCGGTATAGCGCGCGTCTAGCTTTATAATATTTAGAGGGTTTACTTCTAAATAGGAATATATAGGGTTCTTATATTATTTCCTTAACTAATAGAGGGTATAAGTTAAAATACCTATATAGTATTTCCTAAATTATACCTGCGAACTAGGTGAATTTATTATAGTCTTTTTGCAAAGGGGCTGTACTGTAATCCGAACTCAAAAAGAAAAAAAAAGAACTTAATAAATAACTAGTTAGGACTTCTTGATAGGGGTAATAGTCTTACTTTTAATCTTATTAACTATATAGAATTAGAAAAGTAGCCAGATTACTTAGTTATGTTATAGATCTTAAATTTAAATACTTTATAATTAAACAGGGGATTAATCTCTTTCTTATAAGACTTCTCAAAGGGGAAACTATTAGTTATAAGCTTATTAGACTTATATAAAGCTAGAGAAAGTTCCTAATTAGCCTTCTCTTTTATTAAGATAAGTATTATTAAGTAGTTAACTTCAAGGTTAAATATATTAAGTAAATACGTAATAGGGTTCTTCTAGAGTTATTTTCTATACTAGGGCAGAGGGGTGGGGGGAGGGGTTAGCTTAATATCTTTAGGGGTAATAGGGGCTTATAGGTTATTATCTTTAGCTAGGTTAGGGTCTCTAGGAGTATTAGGATCGCTATAGAAAGGTCTTTTAGTAATAGAGGAGGAATCTTAGGGGCTATAGGGTAGCTAAATAGTAACTATTTTACTTAAAATAGTAACTAATTAATATAGACCCTACTATTTATCCTTTTTTAATATACCCTAACCTATAATTATAATAGGAGGTAGATAATATTATTAATACTAAAGATATTATATATAGCGAGGGTATCTATAACTTTATATTTAGAATACTCCTTTTATAAATCCTCTATTATAATATTAATTACTTTAGCCCTAGTAGTAATATTAGAGGAGATGGTAAGGTTATTATTAATCTATAAGTATATACTCAAAACGAGTAGGGTAGATATAAGGCTATCTAAGCTAGGGTTATTATTAATAAACTTAATTACTATTTAAAGAGCGAGAGCAGGTTTAATATAGGGGACTTCCTATTCCATAATAATATAAGTATAGTATAAGGGGCTATAGTATCTCACTACTTTATTAATATAATAATAAGCTTTAATAGGGATAACTTTAAGTATAACCACTATTAATTTAGTATTACTTTTAAAGGCTTTTACTATAAAGTTTAATCTAGTATTTATAATAATATAATTAGATAATCCCTAATAAATATAAATCTAACATAAGTAGAGAGTTTCCTAGGTAGCTTTTATAGAGAGATTAGAGAGGAAGTAAGTAGTATCTAATCTAGTAGTAGTATTAATAATATACTGGGTTACTTTACCTTTAAGGTAGATAATATTATAAATAGACTTATAGTTAAATAGATAATATTCTAAACGGAGAATTTCAACCTCTAAGGGGCTCCTATATTTACTTAGTAATATTAGTAAACCTTAGTTAATTACTTAATTACTATTATTAAATAGAGTAAGTAGTATTATAGGCTACGCCTAGGTTAAGTCTATCTAGGCTTCTACCTAGGTTTACTACCTCAAAGGGGCTACCTAGGGCCTACCTAGGGCCTACCTAGTAATTCCCTATAGACTAGTAAAATCTCTACTAGAGAGGAAAACTTCCCCTTTTCCTCTTTAGCTTAAATAAATAGTATTATAATAACCTCTTATTAAATAAACTTAGGTATAACCCCTTATATAGTTAAGCTTATTATTATGATAATAAGAATAATTTAAGCGCTACTCCTTACTAGTTAGTAAGATAGTTAATAATAATATAACTAAGACTTAAGATAAGCTATTATAAGCTAATTTAATAGTAGTACTAGAGTCTCTCTAATAATAATTATAAGAGGTTAAGTAGGGGAATAGCTAATACATAGTTATATAAAACCCTATACGTATTACTAATAAGATACTAGTAATACCTAGTATAATATATTAGAAGTTACTACTCCTACTCCTAAAGCTTTTGAGTAAGTAAAAGGAATATACCTCCTAAGTATAATAAGTAAAGTATAAAATTGCTATTAATAGGGTATTCTACCCTATAAATATAGAAGTATAAAAGACTATTAACTCCTATTCAGATACTATCCCCTAATACATAGTCTCTACTTTCTATAGAGCTAGGGGGAATAATAAATAATATAATCTAGAGGACTTTACCTACCTTAACTAGACCTATAAAGACCTTAATATCTAGTTATAAGCTATAGCTTAACTATAGACCCTCTAATAGAAAGAGAATAAATCCCTAGTAACCTTCCTACTAAGGTTTAAATAAATACTAGCTAATATAGGTAATATAAACTAGCTAAGTTAGGTCTAAATCTTACTCCTAGAGGCCTCCCTTACCCTTAGGCTAAGGGAGTGGCTGATTATTATTAATTTACTTACTAACTATAATAGCTAGCTCTTAAAGCTTTAGAATATTATATAAAATATAGAGCGCTAGAAAGCCCCTAATAACTACCTAGTAACTTACTAGAGACCTATTACTAGAGATATTAAAGGGGATATTTATATAACTAGATCTATATATATCTCTAAGGTTAAAGAGGTAAGATATTATAACTATTAGAACTCTAGGTCCTCCTTAGGTACCTCTTTAATATAATACTAATAGCTATAAAAAGGTATAAGGGATTTCTATACTTACTATACTTATAGAGTTAGAGGGTATATTACTTAATCCTACCCTAATAAGGAGAACTAACTACTTAGGGTTATAAAAGTAAAGACCTTAAAAAAAGAACTTATATATTATAAGGTTATAAATAACTACTAGGTAGTAGCTAATTCCTTATAAGAAGATAAGGAGTTAGGAAATAACAAGCTTTAGAGTAAAATTAAGCCCTAGAGCTTCCTAAAGAGGAGATATTAAGTTAAAAGGAATAGAAATAGGAATAACTGGCTAATAATAAGCTTATTATTATTTAAGTTAGAGTTAATAGAGGATGTCTAGTTTATACCTTAGTAGATACTAGGAGTAATATATATCTAATAATTAACCTTTTCCTATCTTAATACCTTTACTTTCTATATATTAAAAAGAGATATTAACTTATAACGGGGTATATACTTAGTAACCTATTACTAAATAATACCCTAAGTATAGTAATATGTAACTTAGAAATAGGTAGGTATACCTAGTATATCTTTATATATATAATTAATAGCTTCGACCTTAACATCCTCTAAAGGTACCCCTAGATAGAGTAAAACCAGGTTATTTATAGTACTATAGCTTACTAGGTATACTATAAGAGGGGGTATATTAAGTTATACCGAAAGGATTAAGAGGGAACCCCTCTTATAAAGGAAATAAGAGCTACAAGGTTCCTTAATATACTCTTATTCTCTATTATCTACTAATACCTAATAAGATAATAGGGTAAGTACTAAGATGGTATTGTAGAGGCATTAATATAAGTTATTAGATTAGCTTATATTAAAAAAGCTTTAAACCTAAAACTAAAAGAGAATTAATAATACTACTTATTAAACTAGGTATTAAAGTAGTTCCCTAACTTGTTTAACTTTAAATAAGCTTACTTACTACCTCCTAAATAACCTAGAGTAAATTATTAAATTAACTTTGTACTAGGGCTAAATAAAAGGGAATTACTACTCCCTTAAGGCCCTCTTTATAATATATTAATAGAGGAGCTATTAATACAAAAGAAGATCTTATAAAACCTCCTAAATAAGGGGTTTATCAAAGCTCGTAGCTTACTAGCTAGGATACTAGTAATCTTTATAAAGAAGCTAGGTAAAGGGAATTACTTTTATGTTAATTATAGAGCCCTTAATATAATTGTTATAAAGGATTATTACCCCTTCTTATTAATCTCTAAGATATTATATGAAGTATAACTAAGTAATATACTAAGTTAGATATAATAGTAGCTTTCTATAAATCAAGGATAATAGAGGGGTACTAAGAGAGAACTATATTTTATACTGAGTATAAATTATTTAGGTAGGTAGTTTATTCCTTTAGCCTAACTAATACCCCTACTATCTTCTGATAATATATTAATAATACCCTATAATACTTTCTTAATAACATTATTACTATTTATATAGATAACAAATTAATCTATTCTAATAAGATGAAAGAAAGCTATTAGAGGAAGGCCTAAGAGGTCCTCTAGAGGCTAGTAGATATAGGGCTAAACCTTAACCTTATAAGGTATAAGTTCTTAATTAAAAGGGTTAAGTACATAAGGTATATTATAACTATAAGAGAGGTATCTCTTATAACCCTAAGAAACTCTAGATAATTACGAAGTAGCTACTCCTACTTCCTTAAAAGGGGTCTAGAGCTTCCTAGGGTTTATAAACTATTATAATATCTTTATACTAGGGTATAGGGATATTATTAAGCTATTTATACTACTTACTAGGAAGAATATAACGTTCTAATAGGGGGATAACTAAGAATAAGCCTTCTCTTAGCTTAAGTAGCTCTTCAATACCTAGCTAATACTCTGCTAATTTAACCTAGAAAATAAAACTATTATTAAGACTAATTATTTAGGATTTATACTAAGAGGAATACTCTCTTAAATTAACCTAGAGGGTACCTAGCGCCTTATAATATTCTACTTATAGAAACACTTACTTATAGAGTGTCACACGCCTTTTGGTGATATAGTCGGCCACCGCGTGGCATTCCACGTGACCACGGTTGGGCTCAACGCCTATCCTTTAAGTAGGAGACTTCTAGCAGATAGCTTAGAAGGCTTAGCTATTATAGAAGATATTACTATATACCTATAATTACTTATTATACTATTTATTATTATTTATATTTATATTGCTCTTTTCCTTATTTTACTCGCAGTCTTAGCAACCCCTATTATAGCCCTAGGCTAGTAGGAAGATTATAATATCTAGTAGTATAACCTATCTCTTTTTTTCTTTATCTAAGACCTCCTTTATATTATAAAGACTTATAACGAGGTAGAGGACTCGGACTTAACCTCGAAACCTCCTCCTAAAAGCATTTATATACTAAAAGGAAGGAAGGTAAAGAAGTTAAAGAGATAGAGGTCTTAACTATTAACTTATATAGCTAATTATTCGAGTTTAATATTAAATTAGCATAATAATCCCTCTCTTATAGAGGAATATTATAATATAGGAGATATAGCTAGAATTAGATATTATAATAAGGCTCGTAGGCTCTATAGTTTCTAGCAGGCTTATAAGGACTATAACTTTACCCTTAGCCTTAGCGAACGATTTTATAACTAGATAGCAAACCTCGCTTCTCTCGAATAGGATAATAACTATATACCTTATATAGATATTATTAATATAAGCTAGAAGGCAAAAGCTAACCTATGCTATTACTAGATACTTAAGCCTAATAACTATATAGCTATATTAATTAGTATTATTAACGCGATCGCAGCTATAAGGGATACTCTAGCAATAGTAGCACTTTTTATACCCCCGTCTAGAGAAGAAAGCCTTTATAGAGCTAGCGAGAGAATTACCCTTCTACCCCCGAGAGATAAAAGAGTTGCAACTCCTATTGTTGCGATATCCTCACTTTGAGCCGCAGCCTCACGGCCTACCACGTAACGTGCGATATTACATAAGCTGCACGTATGGATATTAACCCGCGATGCGGGTAACCCTTCCGAATAGTTACTTCTATAATATACCTTTATTCCTAATAACCTGCGCGCTCGTAACTCATAAGAGTTATAAGCCTAGCTCTAATAATAGCTTAAAAAACCCCTCTACTACGAGCTATATATAGGAAACCTATTCCTACCCTTTTATTAATTCCTTTACTATCCTTATCTATTATATCCTCTGCTAATAACGAGATTCCCCTTATAAGAGATATTCTTACATCTAGAAGTAACTAGCTTATATAATATACCTATTTCTAGTTCTATATATACTTAAGAAGCCTCTAGGACTATATTAATCTAGATATAAACGATCGCGCTAACCCTTTATAAATAACTATAGCCCTAAAGATCTCTAAGTTTATTACTAAGCGCTAAGCTCTCCTAAATACGAAATACTAGGAAGAGTATATTAAATAAGCAAAATAGTATCTAGAGGAGGCTAAACGTCTAGTAGAAGCTCCTAAGAGCGCTCTAGAGAATATCTATCTAATTATAGAAACCTAGGGAAGTGAGGAAGAAGTAAATATTATTCTTAATAAGATAGGGGGATTATCCTCCCTCCTAGAATCTCTATAAACGCCTTAGATTGCTATCTATAAGGATATAAAAATAGATTATAATATAGTAATTAAGGATTATATAGCAACTTCCTCGGATTAATAGACCTTCTTAATATATTACCTTAACCTCTAGACGTAGGTTAATAAGATAGTCTCGAACCCTATTCTAACTAACGCCGAATTAGCTATCCTAAATAATAAGACCTAGCTAAGGGTAACTCTATAGGCCCTTATATATAAGATCAAGAGGCAGCTCGCACCTATAGCGCTTATAGTTACTAATATAGCTCGTAAGAACTATCTTTAATTGCTTAATAAAGCTAATTTAAATATTAACCCCTCTACTTAGTATATAGAGTAGTATTATTACTATATAGAAGCAAAAAGACTTAATATCCCAGAGGTCTAGGGAGAACTTATATCGCAAACCTTCCTCGAAGCGGTTAGATATTAACTCGCCCCGGATTAGGCTTATACTAAGCTTATATAGCTCGTTATAAATACTAGTTTAGGGTTTCTAATATATATATTAGAAATAGTATAGGATTATCTTCTCAGCCCTAGCTTATAAATACTCGCTTGCTAAGGGCTCTTATAGATCGAACGCTCTATTTACTACTTTAGGTAGAAGGTCTAATAACCCCTCTAATATATATCTTAATAGCTACCTATATAGAGAAGAGCATTCTTAGACCCCTAAAATATATAAGCACCTGGAGTATGCTTATAAGGGATCCTATAAGTTCCGCTAGATCTCTATAGATAATAAAGAAGCTTAGGAAATCCTTTCTAGGCTTAATCGAGGCGAATAGTTAAATATAAGGGCTACTATTCCGCGCAAAGGATAGATCTCGAACTAAATAAGTAATACTAACTATAAAAGAGGCGGATTATATAGCGGAAGAGGCTAATAGCGTAGAAATAGCAGTAGAAGAAGTAGTTAGAATAGTAGATATAGCTAGGGGTCGAATACTAGAGTCCTATCTATTATTATAGCTATATTAATCGATCTATAAAGCCTTCCTAAAGTAATTATACTAGGGATATACTCGCTTAACGCATCTACCCCGCTATATATCTTCTCGCGTAGTATAGTCTATAATAACTATAGTGCTATACACTTAGTTAATAATAAATCGCTATTACTAGATAACTCCTATATAGAGTCTAGCCCAGAAGATATTATAGAAGCGGGTACGACCCGGATCCTAGTTATAAGCTAGGAAACCTACGTTCTCAAAGGGATCTTTAAGAGTTAATATAGATAGGGGTTAGATAATCTTATACTTAAGAATATCGCTTATATTAAAGGTTTTTATATTAATATTATATCTAAAAGTCGCCTTAACGCGCAGAAGATCTAGTTTTATAGACTCGACTATACTTTATATATAGGAAACCTTGCTCGAAGCATAGTTATTACTATACTAATCTAAAAGCATGATTTAGTCTTCCTTAAATATAACCCTCTTTCTTTATACCCTCTTAAAAGTATACTAATAAGTTTCGTATATATTATTACTATAACCTAGCTAGTAAAAGCCCCTCTTAGATAAGATATATATAACTATCACAGAGATCGATTAGATAATACATACTTATAGCATCTTTATTCTAGGTACTTAGGCCCTAAGTCTCTCGAACGTATAGTTAAGAACGTTTAGGGGGTAAAGATATATAGCTTAATGCGGATATAATGCGAAATATATACTAGAACTTATATAAAGAAGGTTATCTCACGCTTAAAGTTAGAAAATAAAGCAATTCGTCTATATTATTATATCTTCTAGGATATTTTCTATTACCCTTTTGAAGCGATCTCAGGAGCCCTTTATATCCTAATTATTAAGGATAAATATATAGGCAAGCTTTAGGGTTTCCCCCTAATATAATATTCGCTTAAGGAAGTCTTTATAATACTTTTCTACTTTAAATACTAAGTTAGAAGGTAATATAGATTAGTAATTTATATTATCTACTAGGATAATAAGATAGCTATAATCGCTATTAATAGCAGCATATGCTATTAATACTAGGCAAAGAATAATAAAATTATACTCGAGACGCCCCTAGTAGATATAAAGGAGCTAGTAAGCGGTTTAGAGCATACTAGTTAGGAGGTAATTCTAAGAGGTATTAAGATATGAGAAGGAGCTAATCTTCCCCTAGAAATATAGCTAGAGGTAACTCTTATAGGGATTTATCTTTTTAACTAATCCCTATAGTAAAAGACTAATTAGAAGTTGCTAAATTAAATCGAAGAAGAATAATATACTTAATACTTCTATTAGTAGGCCCCTTCCTATATATCTGCGATTAGGAGAGACCTTCGGCTATACTAGGGATAGATATATATATATAGCTATTGTGCATACCCGCTCGAAAAGGAACGAGAAAAAGGATAAGGAAGAATGCACTATAAGGTATATCTATAGGGATACGTTAGATACCTAGTTAGGTATATTAATAACGCATATAACTTATATAGGATCTGGGTGCCCGCGCTTAAGAGAGTGATTATTATATATAACGTATAGTTTAACGAGTCGAAGTTCTACTCAAAAGAGGATAAATATATAGCAATACTAGCTAAGATTATATATTATATTATTAAATAGAAACTAGAGCTTAAGTTATTTCTAAATTTAGTACTCGAGCTTCTAGGTATATAGGAATAAGCTAATAATATAATAGAAGATACTCTTAAAGAGCAAGAGACCTTAGTTATATAGTTATAAGATATTATAATATATAAGGAGACCCGAAAGGAGGCTCTAGGAGGTCTTCCTACCCCTAAATATAGTCTAGGACCCTAAGTTATAATTAGGAGCTAGAGAGGGGAAGCTAATATATTAAACTTATTTTATAACGAATCTTATAAATAAACTAAGGAAGTTATAAATATTTCAGAGGGGGATAATAGTACTTATACTACTCCTAATAAAGGTTAGAGTAAAAATAGTAGACCCTAAGTTCGACTTAGAATACTAGGGCTAGATATAGATAAAGAGAAGAAAGTATTAATACCTCCTAAGGACCCTTCTAAGTCGAAAGATATAATACCTAGAGTTATAAACTAGGTATATAAAGTAAAGGGCTTAGAAGAGGCTCTGAAAAGAGCTTATAATTAGAAGGATTATAAAAAGGCAAGCTATTTAAGCTAATATAATTAATAGCCTCTAGAGCGATTTAGAGACTTTATTTTATTTATTAATAATATCTTAGGGACCTATTCTAATATAACTAATAAGAGATATAAGTTAGAATAGCTATTCTCCGAGATTAAATACTAGGAAAAGGTTATTCCTATTAAAGACTAATATACTTAAGAAGCCTTCTTTATAATATTTATACCTAATATAAAGAAAGTAGTAGAAGAAGGTTCTTCTAGGTATATAATACTTTATTTATATATATAAAGTCGTATTAGAAGTTAGAAATAGGAGCGTAATAATAAGGATTTAGAACGAGATATATATATATCTAAGCTCTAATCGCTTCCCTAAAGCTAGAAAGAACTTCTAATGCTTCTAAAATATCTGCATAAGCGCTTTATAGAGGTAGCAAAGCTTAAAATCAAGAAAATATAAGAAAAAGGAATATAGCGAGAAATCGACTAATAAGCTGCACGATCGAGACCCCTACCCCTGAAATAGGTATTTATATATAAAGTTAATATAAATAATAATCTAGAGCGTTTTAAGGCTAGGATCTATATATAAGGAGACCTCTAATAGAAGAGCAGCCTAGAAAATATATATATAGTAACTCTTGCTATAAAGACGTTTTATATTATAATAGCCCTAGCTACTTAATTCGACCTTAAAGTATAGCAATTCGATATAGATAATACTTTCCTAAACGTAGAGAGGGATCTAAATAAACCTCTAATTTATTATTAACTCCTAGGGGGTTTTGAATATAAAGGAAAGTATATTAAACTTAATAAAGCTTTATATAGCCTTAGAGATATACTACTCCTTTAGTATAAGTATTTCTTAATAACTCTAAAGAAGCTAGGACTCGCCCTAAGCTTAGAAGAGGTATATCTCTTCTAGGATCCTAAATATCAGGTTCTAGTTTTATTTTATATAGATAATATTCTTATTCTATAGTACTAGGAACACTCCTCTAGAGCGAAACGGATTATAAATAGGCTAAAAGCTAAATATAAACTCAAAGACTAAGGTACTATTAAGTATTACCTCGGGATCTAAGTAGTTAGGGATTATGCTACCTAGAAGGTCTATTTAGTATATAACTTATATATTAAGAAGGTTATTAAGCGTTTTAATCTTTAAGAAGGAATATATCCTATAACTCTACTACCCCTTAAGGAATTTAAGAAGAATAAGGAATAGGCTTCTCCTATATATATAAAAGAGTACTAGGAGAAAGTTAGTTCTATACTTTATTTAGTAATAATAGTACGTCTAGATATAGCTCTTATAGCTATATATCTCTCGCGGTTTCTTACAAACCCTTTATTAGCTTATATAATAGTAGTTAACTAGATGATCTAATACCTCTATATAATATATTTCCTCGCTTTTTGCTTTAGAGATATAAGGGGTATATAGGCTCTCTAGATCGCAAGTAATATCTTATTTAAAAATAACAAAGAAACGCAGAGATTAGCCTAAGGATATATTATATTCCTCTTTATAAGCGTGATATATTAGAAAGCTATATATTAAAATACTATTATAATATCTATAATAGAAGCAGAGCTTCTAAGCCTTGAGAATATTATAAAAGAGGTAATAGTACTTAAAATATTCTTCTAAGATATAGTATTAAATATAGGAAAAGACGCCTAGAAGATTAACTATAATAGTTAATAGATAATCCGACTTATACTTAGTAATAGAGAATATATTATAATATATCTCCGCTATATAGATATCTAGAACGCGTAGTTATAATAGGAGTTCTAAAACGGTAGCTTTAATATAGCCTATATGCCTATAGACTTAATACCTACTAACGGTCTTATAAAGAACCTTTCTAGAGGTAGGTTTAAGTACTTCTACGCGCTACTAAACCTAGTAAATATATATATACTTATTATAAAGGATATAAGGTAGGAATAGTTAGAAATAAGGGGGTATAGTAGCTGAGAAAAATCTATATTTAGCCCTATAGCTAAGAAGCCTGATTTAGCTCGCAAGAGCCTAAAAGTAAGTCTAAAAATGCCTAAAGGTGAATATTATCCTAGGCTAAAGCCCTTAATATATATAGAAACCCCTAAACCTAACAATAAAGCTTAGCCCTAATATATATAAGAGGTAGTAATAAATATATCTAACTAGCTCTATTAGTATTAAGCTAAGGTAGTTATAAGGAGTCTACTAGCTATAGCAGGGCTAGGGGGGACCTCCTATCTATTATTAGATAGAAAGAAGATAGCAGGTATAGCACTAGGGGTAATAAGTATAGCAAGAGGGGTAATAAGCGCCCTAAGTATAGCAAGAGCTAGAGGAGGAGCAAGCATAGGGGTAGCTAGGGGTATAAGAGTAGGTATAATAGGAGCAGGGGTCTTAATAATATTACTCTAGGCGAAGGCGAGGGTATACTAGATATTAGCTCTCTAGCGATTAAAATCCTATATATAAAGTTAGAAATAGACTAAAAAATACTTCTAAAGCTTAAAAAACGCCTCTAAAATCGAGAGATATTTCTAAAAGAGTATTATATTTATAGCTTAGCTAGTAGAGTTAAATTCTATAACTTCCTAGAGGTAATAAGCAAAGGGTATTATAATAAGCACTAGAGGGGTATAGGGATAACTATAAGAGGCGGAGGTATATAATATATATTAATTCTTCTTATAGTGCTTTATACTAGAAGCGCTAGTAGCTATAGGCATAGGGTTATAATAATAACCCTAGGTCTTACTTATAAGGGCAGACCTAAGGTACTCCTTGCAAGGGACCTCGTAGTAGAGGGGTCCTCAGGGAGCTATTTTCAAATAATTAGTATAACGCTTCTAATATATAAGACGCTCTAGATAGTATATATAAAGGGTATTATACTCGCCCTTATCCTCGACCTCCTCGATAGAAGGATAAGGGTAATAGGGGGGGGGGAGGCATAAGGGGGCTAGGGGGCGTAGCAGACTCCTTATTATTATTATTATTAGAGATAGGGGGGGGACTACTAGCAGCAGTAGCATTAGCATTAGTAGTAGCCTTCTCACGCTCGCGCTTATATGCTATGCGCGCGCAGGTAGTAGCCTTCTTTTTAGAGATAGGTATTATAAATTCAAATCTATAAAACGGTTAGTAAGGGTTCTAATAATTATATCAAACGCTCTAACGATCGTTTTAATAATATATAAGTATTATAATAAGCAATTTAGGATTTTTAAAAACTTACCTTTATAAATTATAAGTAGTCCGAGGAAGAAAAAATTTAATTGCAAAAGGGTGCGAGAGGTCTTATTTACCTCTACTACTTATACCTAACGACTTATGCTAACTATATTAGGAAATTTTATTAATTCTGAGAGTATTTATAACCCGCCTTAATAACTGAGCGACCCTATTGAGCATTCTCACGTTCTGCAAATATAACTATAAACGATATTTTTATTGATTTATTTACTTTATTACTATAAAAGCTATTTTTATACGTTTTATATAATAAATTTAGATAGGTTTTAGGTATAAGGTAGTAAGGAACGCGTTTTTTTTTTTTTAGCTATCTATAACATCTAAGGGGGTATATTGCAATATCCTCACTTTGAGCTATAGCCTCACGGCTTACTATGTAACGTATAGTATTACATAAGCTGCACGTGTGGATATTAACCCGCGATGCGGGTGACCCTTCCGAATAGTTACTTCTATAATACACCTTTATTCCTGATGACCTGCGCGCTCGTAACTCGCAAGACCTATCTAGTCTAGCTAGTTAGATATCGAACCCCTAGGACCTCCTATTAAGGCAAGAGCTATAGCAGATAATATTTATAATAGGAGTAGCAAAAACCCCGAACTACGAGTTATAGCGCTAGAAGATATTATTATAGGACTATTAGAGCAAAAAATTCATAAAATACTATATATTCTTTATAATACTACTATAGGTCTGCTGAAGTAGGACCTATTAGTAAGGAGGACCTAGCTGCTATAGTAGACTTTAGCGTTACTACTAATACTTTTACTATTATCCTAGGGGCCCTACCCGGAGCTGCTAGCTTAGGGTCTTAAGGCTTTACTCCTTTAAGTATTTAGCTAGCTCGAGGCTAATACTAGGATGCTATAGCCTATAGGAACCTAATAAGAAGGTAGATTTGCCTAATAGTATAGTATTTTTTAGCTAGATATTAATAAGAAGTATAGCATAGAGCCCGTCTTTTATAACTAGGATATTCTATATTATAAGGAGATAGATCTATAGATCTCTAGCTTAGATATTAAAACCACTAGCCTAGCTATAGTATTAGAGATTATATAGAATTAGAGCTCTCTATTATGAAGAAAAGCACTTAGCTAGTAGGAATACTAACTTAAGCTAATTAAATAATAGAACTACCTCTGCATAAGATATTACACCCTATATAATACTATTAGGAGACGTTTTGCACTAACCTAATAGGAGTCTATTTAATAGATCGCTATATATAGGTTTACTATAGAAGACCTTAAGGGAGATAAAGATATTTATAACTTTGCTTAGAACTATTTTAAATATAGTAGAGCGTAGATAGGACTAATATCTATAATTAGCTAGCTATTAATAATCTTCTATAATATAATTAACCTAGAGCTTTAGTAATTCCTAGACGAACTAACTACTAGTAATACTCTCGAGGATTACTTTAATATAGCTAAGAAAAAACGCAAGGCAGTTTAGTATAGACTCTAGGCGCTAATTAGCATTAACTATCTAATAGAAGAATCTAATAACGTAATATAGACTAATAATAAGGGATTATAATAGAATAACCAAGACTTCTAATAGGATAATTATAATAATCCGCAACCCTAATAACGTTATTAACCTCAGCAGCGTTCAGAGCCTTAGCAATGCTTCTAGCGCTCTAATAACTATTAAAACTAGAAAGATCGCTACTTATAGAACTAGCTATAGAGAAACCTAGGTTTTTAATATTATATGAAATATAATAGACTAGAATAGACTAACTCAGACGCCTATTATATATAGGAGGATCACGATAATAACTATAATATTAATAACCTCGTTTATAGCAGCTATATCCTGCTAGATATATACGAAGTCCCCTATGATTTAGCTGCCCTATTGGAGCAACTGCGCAAAGAGGAAATAGCAGGCTAGATAATAGATATCGCATTTATAGCGAGAAGCCTGCTAGCGAGCTCCCTAACTACTTCAGTTATAAACTCTGCTATATATTACGTTAATAATATAGTGAATTTCGCAGGTCTTATTGCAATTCCCCTAGCGAATAATACATAGGTATTACTTAAGAAAAACTAAATTATTAATACCTAGGTAAAACTAGTAAAATAAATAATACTAGCTAAATAGATATATTTCCGCCTTAATATAAAAAGCGATAATATAGCTAGCCTAGAGGAAGTCTATATTAATATAGGCGCCTTAATAACTCTAGTTAATAGGAGCTAGGTGCTACGCTTCGTGCGAAATCCTATGTTTTGAATAATAGAACTATAGAAGATAAATATAGTAGACTTAACCTTTTTAGTAATAGAGCAGGTTATATTTAACTTCTATATCCTAGGCACTATTAGCAACGTGGAGATCTATAGCTATATTATTATTATAGCTAGAGTTATAAATACCCTTAGAGCGAATCTTCTGCTAGGAATACTATTCTATAAAGATTACGGGCTAGTTATAGACTTTAATAAGGGCATAGTTAAGTTCTACTTAGTATATAGAATATAGTATCTAGTCTAGTTTAGGAGATAGCATTTAATAACTAGATGAGTTAATAACGCCTATACTATAGTTATTCCCCCGTAGAGCGACGCATTCGTTATTACTAGCTTTATTAACCTCCCTAAGTCAATCTAGCAAGGCTCTAATACTTAGTAGTTTCAATCTAGTTATATAGGCGTAGTTAATATAATAGTTATAGTAGATAACCCTAAGCTTATCCTTATGCGAAATATAATAGATAGGCTAATAATAGTCCTAAGAGGCTAGCAGCTAGGCTATATTATCCTAATAGAAGCAGAGGAGATAGCTAACCTTATTAACTATATAGATATTATTACCCTTATAGGAGGAGACTTAAACTCGCGCTAGTTCTTATAATCTGAATTCGATAGGGCTATAGGAAATATAGTAGCTAGCGCGTAGTTTATAACCCCGCTTGCTAAATCTAGCCTAGGACCGCCTCGTTAAGCAGATAATATTCTATCCTATATAATATCTAAGCTAAAAGATATCCTAGTTATATATAGCAAGGATAGAGTTAAGATCTATAATTAGGATATAGTTTTTACTAGTAGACTTAAGGAAATCCTCAATACCTAAGATATCTACTATAATAAGGGGATCATACCTATACCGGATAACTAATATATATATATTAAGCTTGTTAAAGGGTAGCAAAGCTAGAAGGCTATAATAAAGCCTTACCCCCTTAGCGCTAAAGACCTCGAAGTTATTAAGAATACCTATAGTAAGATATATACTAATAGTAAGATAGTATAGGGTAATAGGCTAATCCTAGTTATCTATCTGCTCTTCGTAGTATAGCGAGTAGTTAATAGTATAAAAAAAAGCAGGGTTATTATTAACCTCCGCCCTCTTAACTGAATGACTATCCTAGATATATACCTGCTTCCTAACTAAGATAATATAATAGATACCCTTAGAGGGAGAGGGAAGAAATATATAATGATATTTAACGCTACTAGGTTCTTCTACTAACTACTAATCTACTTAAGATACTATAATAAGATAGTAGTAATAAGTCCCTATAATATTAAGGTTTCTAACGTTATCCTCATAGGATTTAAGAACTCGCTAGCTTATGCCTAGCATTTTATAGATCGCCTCCTGCATAACTATAAGCACTTTGCTCGAGCATATATCGATAATATTATTATCTTTAGTAATAATAATAAGAATTATCTCTAGTATATTAATATTATTCTTAAGCTCTTCGAGAATAACCGCCTTTATATTAGACCTAAGAAGTCCTTTATAGGCTTTCCTGAAGTAAGACTCCTTAGCTATATTATAAATACTAATAGTATTAAATAAATAGAGGATAGGATTATAGCTTTTAAGAACCTCTGCTTCCTAAAAACTCTCTATAATATCGAGAGATACCTCGGAATAGCTAGATAGCTATAATATAATATATACTAGTATAATATATTATAATACTACTATAAGATAGAAAGACCTATCTCACTACGAAACTCTGCAATAAAAACATGCTTCCTAATAGTCTATTAAAAGTAGTTTAAATAAAGAGGGTCCAAAAGGTGTTATTCGAGCTAATACTAAGCAAGCAAGAGGCATAGAATACCCTCTAAGAGAATCTCTATAGCTAGGTTATAAGATACTACTATAACCCAAATAAGCCTATGTTTTTCAAGGTCGACGCCTGCAAAGGCGGCTTTAGGCTTATAACATCGCGCAAATCCACGTCCGACCGGTGCTTTTTCTATCTAAGGTCACGTTGCCCTCAGAAAAGCGATACTTCGCTATAGAGGTAGAGGTAGTAGTAGTAGTATATGCTATGAAAAAGCTCCGCAAGCTCGTGCAATCGAATAAGCACCCTATATAAATTCTCATAGATTACGTAGCTACGAAGGTAATTCTTATATATACCTCGCTATAGACTATAGACCTTAATAAGGCTAACCTATAGCTTATAAGCGCTATAAACTACCTATCGCAATTTAACCTTAATATTACCTATATATTAGGGAAGCTTAACGTTATCCCTAACGCCCTCTCATACTTATTATTACTTATAGCCTCAGGCCGAGCTAATAGGCTTGAGGATAGCGACGTTCTTGCGGAAATAACCTATAATAATAATAATAACGCAGGATTTATAAGCATAGTTAACTAGTTAGCTAAGAAGTCCTAAGCCTATAGAGCAATAGGGGAGATAACTATAAGCATTTCAGAGGACTTTATCGCTAAGATTATAGATAATTATACTAATAATATGAGGTATAGTAAAATTCTTAAATAACTCCGATCCTAGTAGAAAGAACTAGGTAAGTAATACTTACTATTTAATACTACTACTAAGGAAAATAGCGCTAGAGCTGCTAAGAGAGCTTTAAAATACTATTAAATAACTCTTTAGAGTCTATTGCTAGAAGGGCTTATCCTTTATATAGCTACTAATAGCACCTGGAGACTCTATATCCCGTGTAAGTTAGTACTTGCGATTCTCTACCTTAGCTATAATAAAAAATACTACTTTAGCATAGACTATATAATAGCAGAAATATCGACTTTTTAGTTCTATAATAAGAAGTTGCTCATAAGACGATATATTACCTATTATAACTAGTATAAAGAGAACTAAATCAACTGCTAAAAGCTACTAAGATAGCTATAACCTATCCCTATTATAGATATCCCTTATAATACTATTACTATTAACTTCGTTACTAATATACCTAAGGTGCTATCCTAGGGAAGTCCCTACGCCCTACTAGGTTTCCCGGAGTTAGATATATTAGTAATAGTAATATATAAATTCTCAAAGAAGATAATCCTTCTGATAAAATATTTAACCTATAGAGCAAAAGAATAGGTAATAGTCCTACTCTATATATTTTTCCTCTTAGACTAGGGAATTCTATATTATATTATTAGTAACTAGGATCCTAAGTTTATTTCTATAGTATAGCATACGATATTTAACGCTCTCTATATCAGGCTCCTCCTCTTAATAGCATACTACCCCTAGATAGATAGGTAGAGCGAAAGAATAAACTAGACTAATAAATTATAATATAATTCTATATATCTAAATCCCCTAATATACTATAGATTGATATACTATCTGCCCTATAGTATAATCTTAATAACTCCCTATCTACTATAATTAGACGATTACTAAACGAGGTTATACTCGGATTTAAGCTATAGAGTATCCTTAATATAGTTATATAAATGAGTGCCCCGACTAAGAGCCTTATTATCCTTAGGGAGATATATTAGAAGGAGGTACTACTACTTATTAATATAGCAAATACCTCGCATAAGGAGAGATATAATAACTACTACTCTAATATAACTTTTAATAAAGGGGATAAAGTCTAGATATAACATAGTAAAGGATTCTATTTACTAGGATAATATAATAGCAAAAAGACCTCTAGATAGATAGGACCCTTCTGAATTAAATATATTATTAGTCCTCTCGCTTATAAGGTAAATATTCCTAAGTACTAGCAGGTTTACTTAATCCTCTCTATAGCCTAGCTATATAAGCTAGCCTAGGGAGAAGACCTATTTAACTATAAGACTTAGCTACTAAAGCTTATTAAGGTTAATAGTAGTAAGGAGTAGGAACTTAATTATATTATTAAATAAAGAGTCTTATAGAGGAGTTATAAACTTATTATTAAATACCTCGTCTAGTAGAAAGGCTTTATAGCAAAAGATAATACCTAGGAATAAAGAGACTCCCTATTGCTTAATATAAACGATCTTATTAATAAGTATAATACTAAATTCCCCCTTAACTAGGATAATAAAAGAGCTATAAGAAGTCGTATACTTTATATATAACTAAATAGTTTTCTTATCCTTTTAATAGGATAAATATATCTATCCTAAATTAATATTAGGACTATAAGTTTTCCCTTTATTATGACTATTTTTATTATTAACTACTGTTCCCTTAATCTCTCTATCTTATATTAAAATAAATAAGAAGGAGCGGAGGGTACTAACTTTTATATACCTTCCTTACTAACCCCTATTATAATTTTTTTTTATACCTTCCTTTTCATTTACTATACCTACCTACTTTTTATTTAAGCATGCTTATACCCTTTATTTATTTACTTCTCTCTTATATATTAATTATTACCTAATAGACCTCCTATAATAAGTAATAATATTATCCCAATCTACTAAATATAGCCTCCTAAATGCTAGCCTAACTAATACTACTATTATAATAGCTTCTAAAGGTAAGGAAGTTACTAATAACTACGAGGTCCTATCTTCTCACCTATCTAATAATAGCAGCAGCTAAGACGAGGATACTAACCCCTAGAACGACGAGGTACTTAACCCTATCTCCCCGCGCTAAAGTAGTAATAACTAAGTTAGTAACTATAGTATTAACCTCAGCACTCTAGTTAAGACTTATAAGTCTGCTACTAAGAAGAAGAAGTCCTGCAAGGACTATAAGAAGGGCAAGCAGGCAGCTAAGAAGAACTTCTTTACTACGGATGCTAAGACCTAATATGAGGAAGTTATTAATAATAACGCTAATAATATTTAGAATAATAATACCTAGGCTACTAAGCTAGTCTGCGTTATTACTAGTACTACTACTAATATTAAGGAGCCCGCCCTAGCTAAAATTATAGCTACTACCCCTCGCAAGACTCCTAAGAAGGGCTACCCTAGCCCTATAGCCTAGCACTAGTAGATTAACGAGGCGAAGGCTTATGCTAATAACGCTTTTCTATACTACCCTGATATAATCCACGTCGAGGAGATTGGGAAAATCCTTAATAGCATCGAGCCTTTTAAGAATATATCTTCTAACCTCTACGTTAGATATATCTAGGATACCCTTAAGCGAGCATATAATATATATATTAATAATAATACCTATAGCAAGCTTCTCCCTAGTTATACCTAGGTCCTCGCTATATACCTTTATAACGCCTATAGTTATACTAATAGAATTATTACTAGTAACCTTATTATAATAAACCGTGTCGACCTCCTTTCTATCGCCCTGCTTATTAATATTAGTAACGTTACTACTATAGACCCGTTAGCCTATAAGGATACTAAAAACGCAAAGGACCTCGCTAATAAGGCTAAGGGCAACGTTAATACTATTATTAATAGTATATAATAGGAAATCCTCCCTGGCTTCGATATTATAGAGGCTAATATAGCTAATATAGATATTATTAATATTAACGCTATTAGCAAGCATCTCGCTAAACTTAAGAATAATAGCGTATCTAAGTAGGCGGTTACTAATAAGATTTATATAGCTATTAATATAATTAAGACTAAGGAGATCGTAAGCCTTCGCGCTAAGATTGCAAACCTCTATATTATAATCGAGGGTCTCTAGTATACTAGTAATAAGCAACCCGCGCCTAGCGACGCTAGTAATAATAGTGCTACTAAGTGCTAGCAGATATCTAAGTTCGATACTCCTCTATAAGCGCAACGCCTAATTAATAATACTATAGTAATTTCTAGTAATTAAGATATAAAGAAGGAGAGAAGGGAATATTAAGTATATATATCCTAGATCGATAGAGATAGTAATTAGGATAATTGCTTTTTAAAAAGGGGGTATATATTATATATCTTTTAGTAATATAATTAGCTATTATATAGTATTCTATATAACTATAGTTAGGCTTAATGCCTATCCTTTAAGTAGGAGACTTCTAGCAGATAGCTTAGAAGGCTCAGCTATTATAGAAGATATTACTATATACCTATAATTACCTATTATACTATTTATTATTATTCACGCTTATATTGCTCTTTTCCTCGTTTTACTCGCAGTCTTAGCGACCCCTACTATAGCC
>JAOQIF010000707.1:0-46256 GCA_026260285.1 Colletotrichum sansevieriae | reverse complement strand
AAGTAAAAAGGGAAGTTTGAGATATTATATCTCTATATAAAAGGGATTTTTTTTAATTTCTAGTCTTTCTATTTATACTATTCTATTTATTTCCTTATATACTACTATACCCTTATTTAGAATTATCTTTAGTTTGATCCCTCTTTACCTTAATTATTTCTTCTAAGTAAGGTTTAACTAGAATAGTATCTTATTAATTAGAATAAGTAAAGTCTAAAAAGGACTATTTATAAGAGACTTCTTTTATAGTTACTTATAAAGATATTTTAGTAAGTACCTTTACTAAAAGCTTCTAAGTAGTACTTATTTAGGATTAAGTAGAGATTATTAGTTATTATTCAACTTTAATAGCTAGCTTAACCTTATTTTGAGGCTTAGACTGAGGTTTTTACTCTAGTTATTTCTTATCTTCTAGTATAGATTTATCTACTAGCTTAGTCTCTTATTGCTTTGCTTTAGGTATTATTAAAGTAGATGCTTTAACTTACTTATAAACTTAAACTTTTTTAGATAAATCTTAATTAAATATTAGTAGGTCGATAGAATTAAAGCAAGCAAGTAATAAAGAGCAAACGTTCTTCTTAATAGGTATTATAGTATTATATAAGAATTCGCCAAGGGATATAGCTATATATGCTTTATCGAGGTAGTAGGTAATATATATAGGGTTTTTATTATTAATAGGAATTGCTTTCTATATTCGATCGAGATATTACTTATCTATAATAAACCGACTAAGGATTACTCGAATTATCTCCTTATATAAGTAGTATTTTATCGCTAGGATAAAAGATAGCTAAGTTATAAAGCGTTTAAGGAGAGGAACGTAGGTATATGTTAGGACTTTAAACCTATACTTATTAACTTTATAATATATAACTATATATAATAATAAAAGGATACTAATCGTTAGAGAGGGTGCTAGTGCCTTCTTTATAGCTTAGATACTAGCTTCGCGTTCGTTCTTCCTAGTTATAATATAGCTATAAATAGTTATAGCAGTCTCAATAGATATAGGGTTCGCAGGGGTTAAGAGGGCGGGAGGTTTATAGTTAGCTTTAGTAGGATATAAGCAGGAGGGACTTTATTAGTCTAAGAAAGTTAGAAACTAGAAAAAAGGGATTAGTACTAAATAACTTATATCTATAAGGTTAATTATATCTAGGATCGGAATCGATATAAGATTTATACTATATATCGAATAGAAAGATACTAGCTAAAGTCGGGCTTTGAAGTAGTACGAGCTACTACTTAGATACTTAATCTCCCCTATAATAAGGAATACTATACGAAAGGAAATATTTCAAAGATAGCGTGATTTATTAGGATTTAAGTTATATAGGTTAGATAAAGTATGCGATTTAGAAAAAAAATTAGATTAATTAAGTATAGGTACGATCTTATCTATATATATATAATTATAATATAATATTTAGTTACGTATTAAAGAGAGCGTGAGTATAGTAACCTAAAGCAGTTAGAATTTGAATTGAGCTAGTCGTCCCTCCAGGCTGCCGTAGCCCACCTCAAGTCAGGTGATTCACAGTGTTCGCTTCATCATCCGCCCCTCACAAGCACCAAACTTTGTATCTTCGACGATCACCCCAGAAACACACACCATAGCATTCACATTCAGAGATGCTCACGGCAAAGTCTGAACTAAATTCTCCGGCTCTAGACGCAAGCCAGGGTCTCGATTCTCGCAGGAACACACACGATTTCGTGGCTGAACTGTGTCTCTCCAATGGGTCGAAGTCAAGATGGCGTCCCATAACTCATACATGGCCTACAAGCGAGACACCAGACATATTCTTTGCTGGATGATCCACGCCTCGAACTCCGTTATCAAGACCCTTCCCACCGATACTGACGATGGCTTATCGCCCTCGCTGAATGCGTCGGGCTAAACCACAGTCGCTGGGTTGGTGGCCATGGCGGAGCTCGTTGGCAAGCACACCAAGCCTGTCCCAACCGCGATACTGCAGTTACTTCGCTCCATCATTGTAGCCAGATCCGCTCACTATGCTGAATTCCAGCAATTCGCGAACACAAATTCCGGTGCCGACGTTGAAAAGAGCAACAATACCCGCAGGTTCTTCATCGACGCCCTTATCAAAGCTTTCAAGGCGCTCAGTGGGAATGATTGGACCTTCAGCCAAAAGCCAGATGCAGACCTTGGTGAGATAGAGAAGGCCGTCTTCAACAACAATTTGGCGGCGCTCAACGGCAAGAAAGAAGAGGGTTAGGATTCTTCTGACGAAGCTGGTACCCCTTCAACTGCACAGAGACGTATCCAGAGAAGGCCTTGGAAAGAGAAGAAAGGAAAGAAGGGAAAGAAACTCAGATCCAAAACCAAGCCTCAAAGACCGGCCCACTTTGAACAGGCCAACTTGGACGATGTGCTTTTGGAGAGCTACCGCATCATCGAAGATGAGGAGGACTCTATCACCGAGGAATGGGCCGATTTACGGAACTATCTCCAAGGAATCTGGCACGAAGTTGCTTATCAAGACCTCAACAGTGCTGTCGCTGGTACCATGTCCAATCTCGCCATCGGTATGGTAAAGCAGACAGAGTTGGACATCTTTGCCGAATTCCCCGGTCACGAATCGTACGAGACTGTGATGAAGACCATCACCAGAGGGAACATTAACAAAGCACAAGGCATGTTCACAGTGGCGTTGCACGTGGAAACGCCTGGCGAAACGACCCGTAAAGTGGAGCAAACTGACATTGACATCAAGGAGCACATCCTGATCAATGCGTATGAGGACCTTGTCGATTTCATAGAAGACTTTCAGAAGAATAGGACTGGCAAGCCAACCAAAGCCATGCTGGCTGAGATTGGTACTTGGGACCCGACTTTCGACGTGAAGCGAGCAGCCCGTGAGCAAAGGCTCAAATGGCGTCGTTCCTACACGATCAATTGGCTCTACGACCTAGTAAATGTCTTTTCGGGGTAGTTATGCAACGAATTCCCGTTAAAGGAGAGCGCCGTGTTCTAGAGAGCATTGGCTGGTCAGCTCACGGCCCATGGAGGCAGCACTGCGTCATTTTCGGCCTCAACGAGTTCGCCGCTATCGTCACCAAGCTAGCAATGCAAGAGCCCGGCACAGACATCCGAAAGAAGATCCTACCTCATCATGTCTTCCAGCTTCAATTGATCATCGATGCGTTCACTGTGTCGCGCGGCTGGACTTTCAACGTCTTGCGGGGCCACGTGTTGGAGGCCCCAGCAAAGGGCTTCCGCCCAAGAAGAGACGTCGACAAGTTCCTCGTCCGTGATAACGAGAATGACTTCGGATTTCTGCGATCTGTGGAAATACTCGAACAGCTACTCGCAGAGGACGGCAAAGTGAATGGAGATCCCTCACGTCATGCAAGATACAGCGAAATTCTCCACGTCCTCCAACTAGACTTCATCGACTGGCTTGACGAGAGCAGGTATACGTACGGACTGAACCAAATCCCCCTTCACGGTTCTCGAACTCAAACTCCAAAGGCCTATGAGAGTTTTCTATGCGGCGTCGGTCTGATGGAAGATCTGGAATTGAGTTATCGCGCAGCTATGTAGCTATGGGAAGGACTTCCAGACCCAACCATGCTCATTCATCTGCACAATATGCTTGTGCAAAAGGGATATATCACCGAACCAGTTAGATTATACAGCAGTTTGAGGAAACGGACCTTGTCCGCCGACTCAAATCTAAGGGCATTCCGGAGGACGAGGTTATCACGAGCCAGGATAATATCGCGGGAAAAAGGGCTTAGCGGGCCAAGTTAGGGAAGTCCGTAGGAGTTAGGAGATATAGGGAGGTACTAAGTAGCCCTTAGATAAGCCCTCTAGCCCTTATATAATAGAATAGAGGGCTGGGGAAGAATATTTAACCTTAGCTATACCTAGCTATATTAACTCTATTACTCTATACTCTACTATTTTATAATATATTCCTCCCTCTACTTATATTAATAGGGGTATAGATTATTAGAGTAATATAATATATAATAATATAATACTTACTTATAGATCTACTAGGGAAGTAAATATAGTATTACTATTAAGATCCCCTATTAGCTAGGAGTAACTAGATAGCTAAACCTAGGATAAGACACCTATTAAATAAAATAATAATAAGGGTATTAATAGAGGACTAGGTAGCTAATTAATAGAAGCTAAATTAGATTAGCTTATTAAAGAGGAATAAAAGAACGGTGAATTAAAATATAAATAAGAATATCTTAAAGCCTTAAGAGCTAGCTAATTATTAACTCTAGTAGGTAGTCATACTACTTACTAGGTATTTATCAGTAATAACCCTAAAGCGAAGAGGTACTAGTTAGAACTTTAGGGGAAGTACCTCCTAATACTTAAGTATAAAGGGGGTACCTAGATTAGCCTTAAATAATTTGTTTTTAATCTTAATATATAATTTAAGATAAATAAGATTATATTAGACCTTGAGAAGGTATTGTTTATTACTAGGTATTTAAAAGGATTAATAGCTAAGTAATAAACCTTATACCTCTCTATTAACTATAGTAATAAGGTAAAGAATATTACTTAGATAATAATAAAGGATTAGTTAACTAATAGTATAGCTAATATAGGGTCTAGGACTCTTAGTATATAAACCTAGCTTAAATAAGCTTTCTAGTAAGTAGGAGAATTATACTAAAGCTTTATTAATTACTATAAAAGGATTAAAATAGAGAGCCCCTATTAATAACTAGAGGAGATGTAAGTAGCTAATATAATAGCTAGGCTAGACCCTAAGCTCTAGTACTATATTATAATAAATAAATTACTAAAATTATAGCTTGACCTTAATGCTAGAGCTAGAAATACTAAATTTATAGTTAATATATAGATATATAAGGTACTAATAAGAGACTAGGGGACTAGTAATAAGGGATAATAACTAGAGGGCTAAATTATTAATTTAGAGGGATAAACTAAGGCTATAAGGGGATAGTGTCACAGCGCTGGGTTGGACCTACCTGAATTTGGGGTCACGTGACCGCTGAGACACGTGATCTCTAGGCGAGCCTTAAGCCTTCTAGGGCTATGCTAGCCTATAGACTTTTCCCTTCTTTAATATAGAATCAACTTAATATAGTATAATTAAAGTATACTAACCTTTATCTATTTGCTATTTATTATATTATTCTATATTTATTTATTAATTCTCTAGATGGGAAGTATAATATCTTAATCAACTATTATTACCCCCACCCTATTAATTAACTAATATAAGTATAGTATCTAACTAAGCGCTAAGCTAACTAATCTATACTCTAACTGATTTGAATTTAATTAATATCCCCCCCTCTACCTATTATAATATACTAAATAAGACCTAACTAGCTAGTTATAGTTATAAGGCTATAATAGCGCTTATACTAAATACTAGAAAGCTCTTAGAGCCTTATATCAAAGCCCTTTAATATTACTATACTATATTGCCTAATTATCATACCCCTCTATATAAGGACCTAAAGGTCTTTAACTTAAATAAGCTTATATAATAGCAGCCTATTAAAAGCCTATTTATAGATCTTAATATAAATAGATATAAGAGCCTAGTGTTACGACCCGTCATGCACGAATAATAGCCAACCGACCTACTTGGGCGTCAAACGGCTAGGACAGGACATTTATACTGCAAGATCATGGGAATAATAGGGACTTACTTAGTATAGAAGAACTATAGTATAAGTTATATAATAATAAGATAAGGAAACGATTAGTAGAGCATAGGAAGGAACGCTTAGTAATTAATTAGCTATTCTAACTAATTGCAATTACCTTATATACCTAGGTGATCGCCCCTAGATAGGCAAAGGATACTATTTAGAACTTATATATAGTATAACCCTAAGCCTAGCTTATAGTTAGACTTCTATAGCTCTTTAGCAATTAACTTATAAATATCCTTATAGATACTCTTAGCTTACTTTTACTACGAATTACTTATTAAGTCTAAGACTAATCACCTTAGTCTCTAAAGATCTGATCTATTATTAGCCTATAACCACGACCCTATATACTATTACTACGTCTTAATCCCTAACTTCTATTAGCAGACCTTACTATCGGATAGCTAATTATAATACTTTAATTACTCCTATTTAGTAAGTTAACTATTAAGACTACTAAATAGTATAAATAAGATATCTTCTCGCACCTCTGCTAAGTTACCTACTCCTAGAACCTCCTCTTCTTTATAGTAATTAGTCTAAAACCTAGCTAAAGAACTTAAAAGAGCCCCTATAGCTATAGACTCTAATAACGAGGTAACCCTAAAGAAAGATACCTATAACTAACTCCGAACTAGAGTTAAGAAAGGAGATAATAATATCGCTAAAATCCAGATTATATATAACGAAACCGCTATAGAACTCTAGAGCCTTAAGAGAATAATATAATAACTAGGAAATAGCCCTTAATATATCGTAGACCTAGAAAACGAAGTTATCTATCTAAGAGGATAGAATAGTAATGCTAATATTAAAGAACTCTAGAAGGAAATTAGAACCCTATATATTATTACTAATATTATTATAATCCCTACTAGAGGATAATAGAAGCTTAAGCTTAGTCCCCTAATAACTTATAATAGTACCCCTAGATATCTCAAAGGATTCCTAATTTAAATTAAGAACTATTAGAATTTCTACTATAGCGATTTCACTAATTAAACTAAAAAGGTAGTCTATATAGCTACTTACTTTAGAGGACGAGCCCTTAAATAGTTTAAACCTATCTAAGAAGAATTCCTTAAGTATAAAACCCTGGATAAATGCTCTATAGAAACTTATAATATATATAGTAGTTTCTAAGGATTTGAAGATGCTCTTTACTCGCTCTTCTAGGACCCCGATAAGAAGCGATAAGCTAAGCGCGAGCTATTATAACTCTAATAAACTAAATCTGCTAAAGAATTTGCTATTACCTTTAGATAACTAAGTATCTAACTTAACCTTATTAAGGAAACTAAGATCTTTATATTCTACTAGGGACTTAAGGATAAAGTTAAAGATGAGATTATTAAGGTTAACCGCCCCGACGACTTCCTCTAGTATGCTAAACTTATAATTAAGATTAATAACTAATTATTCGAATGCTATAAGGAAAAAGGCGAGAAATAATAAGGACCTAACTCGGGACGTAAGTACTAGTAGCAGCCTCAATATAAGTTTAATAGTTAATAGAATAATAACAGGCCCTATAATAACTAGAATAATACCTAATAAAGTACTGCCTATAGATAATATAGTAGACCTATAGATCTCAGCATAATAACCAAGCCTAACGATAAGAAGCCCTAGAACCCTAAATGCTAGAACTGCAATAAATAAGGTCACGTTGCTAAAGACTGCATATAAACTAAGAGGCTTCCCTAGAAGCCTATAATAGAGAGACTATCATAAGTTAACACGATCTCAAAAGCCCCCTATACGTCGCTATTATAGACCGGGTGCTATAATAATAACTATTAAATCTATCTCGAAGATAAAGAAATATCAGGTTACTACCTAAGGGATAATAACTCCGGACGATCTGGATATAATATAACCGCCTCGGATACTCATCCTAAGACTCTAGTAATAATATATATTAATAAAATAGCTAGAAAGCCTAGAGAATAGCTTAATAAGATACTATAGATCTAATAATAAAAACCCATTAGTATACCCTCTACTATATATAACTAGGAACTAGAGAACGATAATAAATTAAAACTCGTACGCCTTTAGTTAGCTAAACTCGTATACCTAGAACGAATCTAAGATAAACTATATAACCCTATATAGGAAAGATAACTAAGAGCTATACTTATATATAAGGAATAATAAAAAAATGCATATAGAAACCCTGCTTAGATTGAATAAATTAACTAAGAACTTGAAAAATAAGTCGAAGAAGAATCTAATAAAGAACTAGAATACTAGCACGACCTGCTAATAGAGCGATAACTTCTTAATATAACTAGCAACTAGACTTTCAGAGAAGATAAAAGTTTACCTTATAATTTAGACGAACCTCGTAATATTACTCGATAATATACTTAGGTAGAGATTACCTATAGGTATGCTCCTAGTATAAATAACTCTAGCTCTAAAGAGGAACCTGACGATTAAGAAAACGAGACTAAGCAACTTCTATAGTATTAAGAAGTAAAAATATTCTAAGACTAGTAATAATAATACTTCTATAGCACTCTAGCAAACTAATAAGAATAGGACTACGTTCCCGAATTATATATAGAAGACTACCTCGTACTAAGAAGCAACTACTAACTCTACTAAACCCTCTTCTAGCTTTAATACTTTTATAATAAATATAAGGAATATATAGGAGAAAAGTATAATTACTAATTCTACCCTAGAAGATATAATAACGAACCTATTCGAGAAGTCTACTCGATATCTATTATAGTTAGATAGACTATAGTATTATTTAAAGATAACCTTATAATCTTCAGACCTAGCCTGCAATTTCCTATGAGATATTAATATAATAATATAATAAAGTAGGATAAATATTAATAAGATAAGTATTAAGTATATTATTAAGAAAAAGTAAATACCTAGAGAATTATAAAGAACGGACCTAGACCCCTATAGGTTAAGATCTACGAGAATAGCTTTATAAAGGCAAGATAGGAAGGAAAATAGATTACTTACCCTAGATTATTTAAGTAGTTAAAAAACTAGACTCGCTTACTAAAGAAGGATTATAATAGGCAATAAGCAAAAGATCTATCTACTAGATGTTACGGTCAGCTATCCGATAGTAGGGTCTGCTAATAGAAGTTGGGGATTGAGACGTAGTAATAATATACGGGGTCGTGGTCGTAGGCTGATAGTAGATCAGGTCTTTAGAGACTAAGGTGATTAGTCTTAGGCTTAATAAGTAATTCGTAGTAAAAGTAAGCTGAGAGTATCTATAAGGATAAATATAAAGTTAATTACTAAAGAGCTATAGAAGTCTAACTATAAGCTAGGCTTAGGGTTATACTATATATAAGTTCTAAATAGTATCCTTTGCCTATCTAGGGGTAATTACCTAGGTATATAAGGTAATCACAATTAGTTGGAATAGCTAACTAATTACTAAGCGTTCCTTCCTATGCTCTACTAATCATTTCCTTATCTTATTATTATATAACTTATACTATAGTTCTTCCGTACTAAGTAAGTTCCTATTATTCCCGTGATCTTATAGTATAAATATCCTATCCTAGCTATTTAACGCCTAAGTAGGTTAGTTAGCTATTATTTATATATAACGGGTTATAATATCGGGTCCCCTCTCTAAAGGTCTTATCCTTAAGACCTAATATAAGTAGGTTATTAGTCCTAAGTTAGGGATCTATTAATCGTGCTTCCTGATTTCCTTATAATATTAATACTATATTAGGTTATATTTAAAAATCGAAATCGAAATCTACCTCTACTCTTCGCCGTTATAATTACACGTTATATATTACTAAGTTTAGTTTAGTTATTAATATGCCTTACTCCTATTATTATTCTTCAGGGAGGCGTTATAAACTTCTTCCTAATAGCGAAGTTTATAGCAAGTATACCCGTTTAGAGCGGTTATATAATATAGCAGCAGATACTATTTATACCCGTAGGTTTCTTAGTATCCTTTAGTTATCCTAACTTACTAACTATTATTATAATTAATCGTCTGCTAGATAAAGCTGCGTATCTAGAGGATGCTAAGGTAGCTAAAGAGGAGGTTTTAAAGAAGAAGGCTACTGCTTTATATACCGCGCAAGCTAAGTTAGATAAGTCTATAGCATAGTTAGATCGCTTATATAAGCAGAAGAGGATAGTATTCCAAAAAGGTTATAAAGTTATAGAGGAGGAGTTAGTAGCTTCCTCTATATTAGAGGTTTAGTCTATAGGTAGTTTCGGGGTATTAGACTTAGATACTATCCTAGGTAACTAGAATCTAGGTACTCCGAATTTCTTATTAGGGGAGCCTTAGTTTATTTCTAGTATTCCTAGGTAGATAAATAGTTTTCTTTATTATAGTCGGTCTGCTTCTATTAGTAGTTTAGTAAAGTAGTGCAGATATCTAATTTATTTATATCTAATATTCTTCTAGACTAGTATAATAGGCGCTAGTATAATTTTTCGTTCTTAGTATTATTACTAGTAGATTATGAGTTCGTCTTCTATATTAGTAATATTCTTAGCTAGTTCCTATATATTATCTTTATAATTATATCCTTTCTATTTAATAAGATATTAATATCCTTCTAGTTCTTCTAGGTAGTTGAGAATTCGTTCGACTTCGTATTCTAGTTCGTTATCTTCTATAATAATAAGGTTATTTATTTATAATCCTTATAGGGCTAGTTCGAGTAACGAGATATAGAATACTAGGTAATACTTTATAGTTTCTAGGAGTTTAAGCTTATAATTAACTAGTAAAATTACTTATGAAATTTTAAAAGGTCTGAGTTTTTTATAGTTAAGTTTATCGCTTAGTTATTTTATTTTGATATTTCGCTATATAAGATAGGCGCTATCTCCCTCTTTTAAAGTTAATCCCTTAATCCTTTATTAGTTACTAAACTATATTATTTATTATTATATAAATTCGAGTTCTTTATATATATTTTCTTAGATATCCTTGATTTATTATACTAAGGTAATAGCTTTTATTATAGCTAGGCCTATCCGGGGTTCTCTATAGGTAGTTAGTTCGAATCTATAGTTAAGATAGAAGGGGGATTCCTTAGTACTTTCTCTAATTGCGCTATTATATGCGAATTAGGCGATTAGGAGTAATATAACCTAATTATCTTAGTTATAATTAATATAAGCATAGAGGTAGGTTTCGAGGATTTAGTTAATCCGTTCTATTTATCTATCGGTCTGCGGGTGAAATATAGTAGATATTGCTTATTTAATACTAAGTTATAATATAATTAAGTTCTAAAACTTAGAAGTAAAGATCTTATCTCTATCTAATATAATTTCCTTAGGTATATTATAATTAGCTATAATATACTTAATAAAGGTATATATATATTCTTCAGCGTTGCTTGCTTCCTTAAATAGGATAAAATAGGCGTACTTCGTGAGTCGGTCTATAATAATAAGAACGCTATTAAAGTATACTCCTATAAGGGGTTCTCGAGACTTTAGTAGTTTAATAATAAAGTCGAGGGATATAGATTGCTAGGCTATTTATAGTATAGGTAAAGGTTATAGCATGCTATATAGCTAGTATTGAGTAGGTTTGCTTTTAAGGCAGACTTCATAGTTTCTAATTGCCTTTGCTATACGTTCTCTACTAATTATTCCTCTATATTATTATTATAGTTATTTCTAGGTTTTCGTAATTCCTTAGTAGCTATATATAGGATAGGCATAAAACTCTATAATTGCTTCGTTATCTAGTTTATTAGTCGGGCTAGTACTAGATCGTCCGGCTATTATTAAGAGTTTAGTTACTAATACTAGGTCTTTATTATTATTTCTTTTGAGGATTACCTAGGTTTCTTCTAGTACTAGGATATTATAGTCCGGTTATTAGCTAAGAGCATTAGCTCTGCTATTATCTAATCCTTTATAGTAGATAATCCGAAAGTTAAATTCTAATAAGAATTCTAACTATCTAATTTATTATTTATTTAATACTTTTAAAGTAGTAAAGTATAAAAGGTTCTTATAGTCCGGGTATATAAGTACTTTATATATAGTTCCTAAGAGTTCGGGTCTCTATTCCTTAAAAGCTTTAATAATTACTATAAGTTCCTTATTATAGATCTAGTAGTTAAGTTCAGGTCTATAAGGTTTATGAGAGAAGAAGGCGTATAGGTATAGTTATCCTTCTAAGTCTTATTAGGATAGTTATACTCCGATTGCATAATTAGATATATCTAGTTCTACTTCGAATTATTTTATTAGATCTAGAATAATTAGGATAGGTTCGCTAGCAATAAGGTCTTTAATCTTCTAAAATACTATCTATTATAGTTCTTCTTATATAAAAGGGGTATCTTTATAGCTAAGGCTAGTAAGAGCTATATTAATCCTATTATAATCTTTAATAAATTTTTAGTAGAAGTTAATAAATCCTAGGAATCCTTAGACTTCCTTAAGATTATTAGATACTAGCTATTCTTTAATAGCTTTAACTTTATTTTCTAATATATAGACTTTTCTAGGGGTAATAGTAAATCCGAGGTATTCTACCTTCTAGGTATAGAATTCGCTCTTTTCTAGTTTAACTAGGAGCTTAGCTTCCTAAAGAGCTTATAAGACGTGATATATATCTTCCTTATATTTCTTAAGTATTAGCGAGAAGATAAGAATATTATTAAGGTAAACTACTATATAAATATCGATATACTTATATAAGATATAGTTAATTATATTTTAGAAAGTTATAAGGGTGTTAATAAGACCGAATAGTATAACGAGGTATTTGAAATATCCTTTCTATATTCTAAAGGCGGTTTTCTATTCTTCTCCTTCTTTTATTCTAATTAGGTTATAAGCTCCTTTGAGGTTAAGGGCTATAAACTAGTTAGCTCTATAGAGGAGTTATCTTATCTTATTAATAAGTAGTAGTAAGTAGCGATTCTTAATTATTATTTCGTTAAGTATATAATAATCAATATATAGTTATAATTTTCTCTTCTTCTTTAGTATAAATAGGATTAGGCTTCCTACTAGTAATATCGAAGGTTTAATATAACCTTTCTTTAGGTTTTCTTTAAGATACTTATCTAGGGCTTCTATTTCTATTAGATTAAGTCTATAGATCTTATTAAATCGTGGTTCCTTCCCTTCTTTAAGGGGAATTTCATAGTTAAAACTAGTATATTTAGGCAGTCCGGTCTCTAACTTAGCTATAAAGAGTTTCTTATAAACTCTATATTCTTCTAGGATAGATAGAAATAGATCGCTCTTCTATTTGAGATTCGTTATTAATATAGCTTCTTTTGCCTTAAGGTAATAGATATATCGTTTTGCTGCTCCTTATTATATTAATTTATTTAAGGCCTGAATTTAATAAGGCTACTTAGGGATTAAATTATTATAGTCCTAGTAGAGTTAGCCTTTTCTCTAATCTATCTATAGGTTATTTATTCATAGCTAGGGTAGTCCTAGCACTATATTATACGTTCCTATATTAGTAATATCTAATTAGATTCTTTCTTTCCGATCTAGATAGCTTATCTCGAGGGGTATAATCTCGTTATAAATAATACCTCCTTTATACTTAAATTCTTCTCCTTTTGCTATATATAGGCGGTATAGTTATTCTTTTCCTCCCTATTATACTTTTAGCTTATTAATAGCTTAGGGGGTAATATAGTTAGCTTTAGCTCCGCTATTAATTAGCGCGAGCGTTATTTGCTAGTTAATAGTAACTTCTAGCTCGATATTATCCTTATATCCTTATAATATCTAGTAGATAGATCCTTTGCCTATTGCTTATTATAATCCTTCTTTAGTAGGTAAGTCTAGTTTTTTAACTACTCGAATAGTCCGGGGTAAGTAATCTATTTTCCTTCCCGTCTTGCTTTTATAAGGCTATTCTTATGGATCTTAACCTATAGGGGTCTAGGTCCGTTCTTTATAATTCTCTAGGCACGTGCTTTTTCTTAATAGTATACTTAATACTTATCTTATTAATATTTATCCTATTTTATTATATTATTATATTAATATCTCATAGGAAATTGCAGGCTAGGTTAGAAGATTATAAGGTTATATTTGAGTAATATTATAATCTATCTAACTATAACGGATATTAAGTAGACTTCCCGAATAGGTTTATTATTATACCTTCTAGAGTAGAATTAGTAATTATGCTTTTCTCCTATATATTCTTTATACTTATTATAAAAGTATTAAGGCTAGAAGAGGGTTTAGTAGAGTTAATAATTACTTCTTAGTATAGGGTGGTCTCCTATATATAATTTAGGAATATAGTCCTGTTTTCGCTAGTTTGCTAGAGTGCTATAGAAATATTACTATTACTAGTCTCGAAATATATTTACTTCTTAATATTATAGAAGTTGCTTAGTCTCGTCTTTTTAATTATTAGATTCCTCTTTAGAGCTAGAGTTATCTATACTAGGAGCATACCTATAGGTAATCTCTACCTAAGTATATTATTAAGTAATATTACGAGGTTTATCTAAGTTATAAGGTGAATTTTCGCCTTCTCTAAAAGTCTAGTTACTAGTTATACTAAGAAGTTATTATTCTATTAGCAGGTTGTGCTAATATTCTAGTTCTTTATTAGATTCTTCTTTAACTTATTTTTTAAGTTCTTAGTTAATTTATTTAATCTAAGCAGGGTTTCTATATACGTTCTTTTATTATTCCTTATATATAAGCATAGCTCTTAGTTATCTTTCTTATATAGGGTTATAGGGTTCGTCTTAGATTTATTATAAGTATACGAGTTTAGCTAACTAAAGGTGTGCGAGTTTTTATTTATTATTATTCTCTAGTTCCTAGTTATATATAGTAGAGGGTATACTAACGGGTTTTTATTATTAGATCTATAGCATCTCGTTAAGCTATTCTCTAGGCTTTCTTATCGTTTTATTATTATTAGCATATATTATTACTAGAGTCTTAGGATAAGTATCCGAGGCGGTTATATTATATCTAGATCATCCGGAGTTATTATCCCTTGGGTAGTAACCTATTATTTCTTTATCTTCGAGATGAATTCGATAGTTATTATTATAGCACCCGGTCTATAATAGCGATGCATAGAGGGCTTTAGAGATCGTATTAACTTATTATAGTCTCTCTATTACATGCTTCTAAGGAAGCTTCTTAGGTTATATATAGTCTTTAGCGACGTGACCTTATTTATTATAGTTCTAGTATTTGGGGTTCCAGGGTTTCTTATTATTAGGCTTAGTTATTATGCTAAGATCTATAGGTCCGCTATATTATCTATAAGTAGTGCTTTATCGGGTGTTATTCCAGTTATTATAGGGCTTGTTATTATTTCGTTAACTATTGAACTTATGCTAAGGCTGCTACTAGTACTTATATCCTGAATTAGGTCCTTATTATTTCTTGCCTTTTTCCTTATAGTATTCGAATAACTAGTTATTAATCTTAATTATAAGATTAGTATACTAGAGGAAGTTATCGGGGCAGTTAATCTTAATAATCTCGTCTTTAACTTTATCCTTAAGTCCTTAGTAGAATATAAAGATCTTAGTTTCCTTAGTAAGGTTAAGTTAGATACTTAATTATCTAAAAGTAGTAGCGAATTCTTTAGTAGATTTAGTTTATCGAAGTTATAATAGTTCGCGCTTAGCTTATCATTTCTCATCGGGGTTTTAAAAGAGCGAGCGGAGAGCATCTTCAAATCCTTAGAAACTACTATAGATATTATAGGTTTCTATAGAGCATTTATCTAGGGTTTTATACTTAAGGAATTCTTCTTGAATAGGTTCGAACTATTTGAGGGCTTATCCTCTAAAGTAAGTAGCTATATAAACTACCTTTTTAGTTTAATTAGTAAAGTTATTATAATAGAAATTCTAATAGTTCTTAACTTAAATTAGGAATCCTTTGAGATATCTGGGGGTGCTATTATAGGTTATTAGGGGACTAAGCTTAAGTTTCTATCGTCCTCCGGTAGGGGTTATAATAATATTAGTAGCAGCGCGTAGGGTTCTGATTTCGTTCTGAAGTTCCTTGATATTAATATTGCTATTTTATCCTCTTAGATAGATAACTTTATTCTCTAGATCTATAATATACTAAGGGCTATTTCCTAGTTATTATATTATTCTCTTAAGGCTCTGAAGTTCTATAGCAGTTTCGTTATATATAATCTAGATTTTAGCAACGTTATTATCTCCTTTCTTAACTCTAGTTCGGAGTTAGTTATAAGTATCTTTCTTTAGGGTTACCTTATTATTAGAATCTATAGCTATAGGGGCTCCTTTAAGTTCTTTAGCTAGGTTTTAGACTAATTACTATAAAGAAGAGGAGGTTCTAGGAGTAGGTAACTTAGTAGAGGCGTGAGAAGATATCTTATCTAAACTATTAGTAGTCTTAATAGTTAACTTATTAAATAGGAGTAATTAAAGTATTATAATTAGCTATCTAATAGTAGGGTCTGCTAATAGAAGTTAGGGATTAAGATATAGTAATAGTATACGGGGTTATAGTCGTAGGCTAATAGTAGATCAGGTCTTTAGAGACTAAGGTGATTAGTCTTAGGCTTAATAAGTAATTCGTAGTAAAGGTAAGCTAAGAATATCTATAAGGATAAATATAAAATTAATTGCTAAAGAGCTATAGAAGTCTAACTATAAGCTAGGCTTAGGGTTATACTATATATAAGTTCCGAATAGTATCCTTTGCCTATCTAGGGGTAATTACCTAGGTATATAAGGTGATTGCAATTAGTTAGAATAGCTAACTAATTACTAAGCGTTCCTTCCTATGCTCTACTAATCATTTCCTTATCTTATTATTACATAACTTATACTATAGTTCTTCTATACCGAGTAAGTTCCTATTATTCCCGTGATCTTATAGTATAAATGTCCTATCCCAGCCGTTTGATGCCTAAGTGGGTCGGTTGGCTGTTATTCATGCATGACGGGTCGTAACACTAGATATCATAAGGATATAAGGATAATATCGAACTAGAAGTTACTATTAACTAGCAAATAACGCTCGCGCTAATTAATAGCGGAGCTAAAGCTAACTATATTACCCCCTAAGCTATTAATAGGCTAAAAGTATAATAGGGAGGAAAAGAATAACTATACTGCTTATATATAGCAAAAGGAGAAGAATTCAAGTATAAAGGAGGTACTATCTATAACGAGACTATGCCCCTCGAGATAAGCTATCTAGATCGGAATGAAAGAATCCAATTAGATATTACTAATATAGGAATATATAATATAATACTAGGACTACCCTAGCTATAAACAAATAACCTATAGATAGATTAGAGAAAAGGCTAACTCTATTAGGACTATAATAGTTTAATCCCTAAGTAGCCCTATTAAATTCAGGCCTCAAACGAATCGATATAATAAGGAGCAGCAAGATAATATATCTACTACCTCAAGGCAAAAGAAGCTATATTATAACTATTAATAACAATAGATCTCAAATAGAAGAACGATCTATTTCTATCTATCCTAGAAGAGTATAGAGTTTATAAGAAACTCTTTATAGCTAAGTTAGAGACTAGATTGCCTAAATATACTAGTTTTAACCACGAAATCCCCCTTAAGGAAGGGAAGGAACCACGATTTAATAAGATCTATAGACTTAATTTAATAGAAATAGAAGCCCTAGACTAGTACCTCGAAGAAAACCTAAAGAAAGGTTATATTAGATCTTTAATATTACTAGTAGGAAGCCTAATCCTATTTATACTAAAGAAGAATAGAAAACTATAACTATATACTAACTATTATATACTTAATAAAATAATAATTAAGAATCGCTACCTACTACTACTTATTAATAAAATAAGACGACTCCTCTATAGAGCTAACTAGTTTATAGCTCTTAACCTCAAAAGAGCTTATAACCTAATTAGAATAAAATAAGGAGAAGAATAGAAGACCGCCTTTAGAATATGGAAAGGATATTTCAAATACCTCGTTATACTATTCAGTCTTACTAACGCCTCTATAACTTTCTAAAATATAATTAACTATATCTTATATAAATATATCGATATTTATATAGTAGTTTACCTTAATAATATTCTTATCTTCTTACTAATACTTAAGAAATATAAAGAAGATATATATTATATCTTATAAGCTCTTTAGGAAGCTAAGCTCCTAGTTAAACTAGAAAAGAGCGAATTCTATACCTAGAAGGTAGAATGCCTCGGATTTACTATTACCCTAGGAAAAGTCTATATATTAAAAAATAAAGTTAAAGCTATTAAAGAATAGCTAGTATCTAATAATCTTAAGGAAGTCTAAGGATTCCTAGGATTCGTTAACTTCTACTAAAAATTTATTAAAGATTATAATAAGATTAATATAGCTCTTACTAGCCTTAGCTATAAAGATACCCCTTTTATATAAGAAGAACTATAATAGATAGCATTTTAGAAGATTAAGGACCTTATTATTAGCAAACCTATTCTAATTATTCTAGATCTAATAAAATAATTTAAAGTAGAACTAGATATATCTATCTATATAATTAGAGTATAACTATCCTAATAAGACTTAGAAGGATAGCTATACCTATACGCCTTCTTCTCTTATAAACTTCACAAACCCGAACTTAACTACTAGATCTATAATAAAGAACTAATAGTAATTATCAAAGCCTTTAAGGAATAGAGACCCGAACTCTTAGGAACTATCTATAAAGTACTTATATACTTAGACTATAAGAACCTTTCGCACTTTATTATCTCAAAAGTATTAAAAAAATAATAAGTTAGATAGTCGGAATTCTTATTAGAATTTAACTTTCGAATTATCTATTGCAAAGGATTAGATAATAGTAGAGCTAATACTCTTAGCTAATAACTAGACTATAATATCCTAATACTAGAAGAAACCTAGGTAATCCTCAAAGGAAATAATAATAGAGACCTAGTACTAGTAACTAAACTCTTAATAATAGCTAGATGATCTACTACTAGCCCGACTAGTGAACTAGATAATAAAGTAATTATAGAGTTTTATACCTATCCTATATATAGCTACTAAGGAATTATAAAAACCTAGAAATAACTATAATAATAATATAGAGGAATAATTAATAGAGAACGTATAGCAAAGGCAATTAGAGATTATAAAGTCTGCCTTAAAAGCAAACCTACTTAATACTAGCTATATAGTATGCTATAACCTCTGCTTATACTATAAATAGCCTAGCAATCTATATCCCTCGACTTTATTATTAAACTACTAAAGTCTTAAGAACCCCTTACGAAAGTATACTTTAATAGTATTCTCATTATTATAGACTAACTTACGAAGTACGCCTACTTTATTCTATATAAAGAAGCAAGTAACGCTAAAGAATGCGTATATACCTTTATTAAGTATATTATAGCTAATTATAGTATACCTAAGGAAATTATATTAGATAGAGATAAGATCTTCACCTCTAAGTTTTAGAACTTAATTATATTATAACTTAGTATTAAGCAAGTAATATCTACTATATTTCACCTGCAGATAGACGGATAAATAGAATAGATTAACTAAATCCTCGAAACCTACCTCTGCGCTTATATTAATTATAACTAAGATAATTAGGTTATATTACTCCTAGTCGCCTAATTCGTATATAATAGCATAATTAGAGAAAGTACTAAGGAATCTCCCTTCTACCTTAACTATAGATTTAAACTAACTACCTATAAAGAACCCCGGATAAGCCTAGCTATAATAAAAGCTATTACCTTAGTATAATAAATTAAGTATATCTAAGAAAATATATATAAAGAACTTGAATTTATATAATAATAAATAGCACGGTTTAATAACTCATAAAGGATTAAGGGATTAACCTTAAAAGAGGGAGATAGCGCCTATTTTATATAGCGAAATATTAAAATAAAATAACTAAGTAATAAACTTAACTATAAAAAACTCAGACCTTTTAAAATTTCACGAGTAATTTCACTAGTTAACTATAAGCTCGAACTCCTAGAAACTATAAAGTATTACTTAGTATTCTATATCTTATTACTCGAACTAGCCCTATGAGGATTATAAACGAATAACCTTATTATTATAGAAAATAATGAACTAGAGTATGAAGTCGAATAGATCCTCGATTATCTAGAAGAACTAGATAGATACTAATATCTTATTAAGTAGAAAGGATATAGTTATAAAGATAATATATAGGAACTAGCTAAGAATATCACTAATATAGAAGATAAACTCATAATCTACTAGTAATAATACTAAGAATGAAAAATCATACTAGTACCTATTATACTAGTCCAGAAGAACGCTAGATATAAACAAATAAGGCACCCTCACTACTTTATGAAGCAACCTATTAAGATAGACTAACTATAGCAAAAGAAACTATTTATTTAGTTAGAAATGCTAATAGAAAACTAAGGCTCCCCCGATAAGAAATTCGGAATACCTGGATTCTAGTTACCTAGGATAATATCTAAGTCTAATACCCCGAAACTACCTATAGACTAAACCTCTAATATAGAGGAAGCTACTAACTCCTCCTCTATAACCTCACGACCTTTTTGGAATACTATCCTCTTCTACTTATGCAAGCAATCTAACTACGCTATAAACTTATCTAACTTAGCTTATATAGCATATAAAGCAGCAGCCTTCTTCCTTATAACCTCTTCTTTAGCTACCTTAGCATCCTCTAGATATATAGCTTTATCTAGCAAACGATTAATTATAATAATAGTTAGCAAGTTAGAATAACTAAAGAATACTAAGAAACCTATAGGTATAAATAGCATCTGCTGCTATAATATATAACTACTCTAAATAGGTATACTCGCTATAAACTTCACTACCGGGAAGAAGTTTATAACGCCTCCCTAAAGAATAATAATAGGAATAAGGCATATTGATAACTAAACTAAACTTAGTAATACATAGCGCGCGATTATAATAATAAAGAGTAGAAGCAGATTTCGATTTCGATTTTTAAATACAACCTAATATAATATTAATATTATAAAGAAATCGGGAAGCATAATTAATAGATCCCTAACCTAGGACTAACGACCTACTTATACTAGGTCTTAAGGATAAGACCTTTAGAGAGGGGACCTGATATTATAACCCGTTATATATAAATAATAGCTAACTGACCTACTTAAGCGTTAAATAGCTAGGATAGGATATTTATATTATAAGATCACGGGAATAATAGGGACTTACTTAGCATAGAAGAACTATAGTATAAGTTATATAATAATAAGATAAGGAAACGATTAGTAGAGCATAGAAAGGAACGCTTAGTAATTAGTTAGCTATTCTAACTAATTGCAATCACCTTATATACCTAGGTAATCACCCCTAGATAGGCAAAGGATACTATTTAGAACTTATATATAATATAACCCTAAGCCTAGCTTATAGTTAGACTTCTATAGCTCTTTAGCAATTAACTTATAAATATCCTTATAAATACTCTCAGCTTACCTTTACTACGAATTACTTATTAAGTCTAAGACTGATCACCTTAGTCTCTAAAGATCTGATCTACTATTAGCCTACGACTACGACCCCGTATACTATTACTACGTCTCAATCCCCAACTTCTATTAGCAGACCCTACTATTGGATAGCTGACCGTAACACCTAGCTTAAAGCGCTATTACTAAACTATAGAAGTTCTCTAACCTTCTTCTTATTGATTATAATTACTTGGGTAAAAGTTAGAAGATTACTCTTATTCTTAATAATATAATATAGTTATTTTAGAATAACTCTAACTTAACCCTTACCTAGATCTAAAACTAGCTTATAAAGAGAGCTACTTAGAGTACTCAGTCTTAAGCCCTTTATATAGGATATATTACTATAATTAATAACCTCTATATACTTTATAATACTACTATTTACCTACAATATAACCCTTGCTTCCACATGCAGGAGCAGCAGCTAGCAATTTGCGTTTAATTTTATGTGTCTTTCTTGTACTTTGATTTGATTTGACACAATTGTAGAAGCTTTGAGAAAGTTGCCGCGTTTGGCTTGGGGTCACGTTGTTCGGATGATCGTACAAGCTGTAGATAACATGCAGTGCGGGCCGCAGGTGCTGTTACAACAAACAGAAACATCCCTATCCTGATTTCTATCGTGAAAACTTATTATGGCCTCACTTCTGGACCGCAAGACAAGAAGCCGCAGCCCTGAAATTATCGCAGTGGCTATTCCCGTTTCTTCAAGTAGCATTTGAGGCCCCTTTGTCGTGGAAACCAACTTCCTGTAACCTTCCATGGAAGATTATGGTCCACGAGCGAAATCTCATACCTGCGGACCAAGGTCGCAACGATTTTGTAGACTTCGAGATGCGCCAGGTTTCGGCCAATGCAAACCCGTGAGCCGCCACCAAAGGTCAGATCCGCCGCATTGTACAAGCGAAGTCGCTCCTTGTATGCCGTGTCAGTCTCGCCCGACTTTTGGAGCCATCTCTCCGGTCGATAATCGTCAGCGTCTTCGCCCCAGATGCTCTTGTTGCGGCCGACAACATAAGGATTGATGCCCACGGCCGTGTTGGCGGGAACGTAGCTTCCGTCCGGCAAAGTCAGGCCACCGTCAGGGACGTAGCGTTCCAGCAACATGCAGACTCCAGGGTGCATACGCATAGCCTCGCGGATCACTGCTTCGAGATCTACCCCGGCATCTGTCAGTCTCGTTTTGCATGGGAATACGGAATATTCTTATCTAACTCACAAGGAAGCGCGCGGGCGGAGCTAAAAGAGCATACGGCGTCGGACAGATCCGCAGCAACAACCTCCTCTTCCAGACGCTTGTAGACATCAGGCTTGTGAAGGGCATACCAAAAGATGGCTCGGATTGTGATCGCAGTTGTGTCGGCCCCGGCGAGCAAGTTGACCAGTAGGTAGCCCATGATGATGCCGTCGTTCACAAGCTCAGGATGGGTCTCCTTTGATTCGATGAAGTGCTGCAGGAAATCGGGAACCTTGGGGTTGAAGTTGTCATCTTTGCCCTGCATGCGGGAGATCATATGCTCGAGCGAGATGCGTGTGATGTTGGCCAGGTTGGGCGGTCCAATTCGCATGATGGGGTTCTTATCAAGGAGAAAGTCGAGGAATGGCATCTGTCCAACAGCAGCGAAACTTTTGATAAGTCAGAAGGGTACAGTGGCCGAAAGGTCTGGTGAACACACTAGTCAAGGGCCTTGTCCGAGATTGAGATCGTCCCATCATAGTCGCAGCCCTCGTCCATGTAGCCAAATCGCTGACTGAAGGACGCAGCACCGTTGGCGTCCCAGGAGTCTAGAGCCAGTCAGCAGAGCGGCCCAACCACCAACACGACCACGACAGCATACAAAAGCCAATCCACTCGCCAAGGTCACATTCCTTTGGCGTGGGATCACTCATGAATCTCTTTTCCAGATGACCACAGAAGTCGCCAATCAGGGTGTCGAAGAGAGGCTCGATCCCGCTCACACTGCTCTGCGAGTAGTATTTGGCAATAGGGCGCTTCATCCGTGCATGCTCGGCCTGATCCGTGGTGCTGAACAGATGATAGGTGATTTTGCCATCGATGATGGCACTGTTGTTGTGGTAAAACTCGGTCTTCGGTGTATCAGTCATCAACGTTGCTTCGAAAGCTGACAGGGAAGTCGCAAAACATACCTTTCTCCACTTCCCGTCTGTTCCATACAGTGTTTTGATGAGCTGGGGAACATCGAGATCCAGAGTGTTTGGGCCAATGCGGACAACAGGCCCGTACTTGTCGTGAAGCTTCTTCATCTTTATATGGTAGTCCCCAGCTCTTACGACTTGCAGTCGCCATAAGTTGGTCCAAGCTGTGTGAGTCAAGTCAGACTTGGAAGGGTTCAGTCCGTTAGAAGACTGAGCAGCGCACTTACCGGCAAATGTTGGGCCAGGGAACTTTCTGAGCGGGGACGTGAATGAGGCAATGATACACCAGGCGATGGCGCTGAGGATCGGAACGACGACGACGGCAACAGCAATACTCTGCCAAGACCACGGGCCTCTGAGGGCAGCGGCGTAGGTGATGTCCATCGAACTCATGACGGGCTTACTCAAGAAAGAGTTGATGGCCCGGGTTTGTGCCTGACATTTCCTTTCGGCATTTCTACATGAACAGGAGAAAACTGTGGTTTATCTATCCTTCTCACGTCGAAAGGGGTGGGATATGGGGCATTGGTGGCTACGTAGCACTGGACCTCGCAGGGACTCCAACTCCACTGGAACCCTTGCCATTAGCAATCAACACGTTTGAACGCAAATCACCAACCAACAACGACCAGATATTTTGCAAAGGCCCACGGGAGGTTACCCTAGCTTCTTTCCCGTCGTCTGTACCAATTCGACACGGCGAATTGCTCTCACCTATTTAGAAAGAGATCCGCTGCGGTGGGCCTCATGCAACAAGGTTCCCGCTTTTTGCTGAGGGGTGTGCAGTGAATACTACATGGAGTGAATCTCGCCTGTTGGTAGCCAACACGAGGGCTTGGACTATTGGGGAAAGAGCCGGTGGAGATCCAATGCATCTAGATACAACCAAAGACAGGACAGTACTGTGACTAGTCTCAGAGGAGTTCATCTTGACACGCAATTATTTGAGATCCCGGTTCAGGCTGGGGCAAACCGCCAAGTTTAGAGGATCACGAGAGCAGATCAAAAGCTCTCAAGGGCTCCCTGAAAGCCGGGAGTCATCCACACTAGCAGGCCGTTGTCCTGAATGCAAGTATGGCCACAAATAAGGAAGCAAATTTTTAGTGCTGTTATTCCGACCAAGGTAACCAACAATACCAGCGCATATCCCTTACCGAATGCTGGAGGACAAGGTCCGGAGTACTCTCGGATATAAAGGGACTACCTCCAAGTTTACGACTAGAAAAAGCACAAAAGGAATTTTTCGTCAGCAATTTGACCAGAGTACTCCTACCAAAGCTCCAGAGCAACAACTAAGCGATGGCTATGGGAGGAAAGGGACCACAGGCCATCTCGGTCATGTGGGCTCAGAACGCGGTTACGCTGGTGTTCGTCGTTTTGCGGATCTATACTCGAGTAATTATCGTCAAATCGTATGGCATTGATGATCATGTCTATGTTCTGGCATTTGTAAGTTCTCTCTCCCAATAAGATAAACTTTCTGATTGACGTCAAATCTAAGGCGTTCCTTGTGGCTTACACGGCATTCACGACACTTTCAGCCAAGCATGGCTTTGGCCAAAGCATGCTAGACATTCCCGACCAAGACGATGTTGTCCAAGCAATTCTGTTCGAGGCCATAGGACAGACGTTTGCTGTTGTGGGCATGGCTATCGCCAAATGGTCACTTGGTCTCTTCTTGCTTCGATTGGTCAACGAGAGATGGCACAAATTCATCATTTGGATATCCATGGGATGCCTGATGGCTGCTTCGATTTCAACCTGTTTCGTTTTCTGGCTGCAATGCACACCACCGCCGTTTCTATGGGATCGCCGCATTCCTGGGGGTTATTGTAGCATCGACTCGACGCCGGTTTCTATGCTTCTCTGCAGTGAGTAACGACAACAGCCTTGTCAAAATTCTTGAGCCAACTGACTGAGCCCAGTCCTATGCGTCATCGTCGACTTTTTCTTTGCGATCTTTCCCTGGTTCTTTATCTGGAGCCTGCAGATGAACGCGCGGGAGAAGATCGTCGTGCTGGGCAGTCTGAGTCTGGGAATTTTGTGAGAAAAACAGCGCATTGCGTCCGAGTCATGCTAACGTCTCCACAGTGCCGGAGCATGCGGCATCAAACGAACCATCGAAGTGCCTCAGCTGTCAAGTTCGGACTATCTTAGTAGGTCATATTCAGCGTTCTATACCCCAGCAGACGGCGTTGACATTCGCACAGAGGACACTGTTGGTCTCATCGTGTGGTCGGCTGCCGAGATTGCTGTCACCATGATCTGCATTGGCATTCCCGTCTGTCGGCCACTTTACAAACGATACCTGGAGAAGTTGAGTTCCCGCGATTCCAACAAGTATCGCGAGCAGAGCGAAGGTGCATCCTATGGATTGAGAACAATCGGCGGAGCTGCAATGCACCCAGGCCAACCCATCAAGGATGATGAAGGCTCTGACGGTGCTGACTCCATCACAAAGACGGAGCGGAAACTTGGTTGTGGCGGCCCTTTCACAAAGGCCTACGCCATGGGCGGAAAGCGCGTCAAAGGCGACAACCAGAGTGACGAGGAGATCCTGGGGCCCGATTTCAGGCGAAGCCAACGTGCCGACGCGGGTTCGCCAGACAGGATCACAGTGACTTACGAGGTCCATACTTCTTCAACAGACCGGTGTTAAAACCTCGCTTAGCGAATACTTGTGAAGGTCGCTTACTCTCTCCACTCACAATTGATAAGTGACAAGCGATGCGTTCGCTATCGTGTCGTCCGGAGTGCAACTCCGCTTCGCCGCTCTGTGACATGGATGACCGCTGCCTCTATAATCCATGCTCGGCCCCAGAACGCCAAGAGCCTCATCTGCGATATGTGATCCGTTAGTAATACTAGGGGGCCCTGAGACCAGTACCAACACTAGCGCGCACCGCGGAACCGGGGTGGTATCGATTCCAGCTGTGGATATGAGGGTTTCTTGTCCCGCAGAAACAAGAGTGAATAATGAAGCCTGGAGGGCATTTATGCGCGTTGCTACTTATCCCATCAACTGCTAACTAAAGCCAAAAAAAACCTGTCCCATAAAGTACGCTTTTTTACCCCAAATCATCAACTTTCTGAATTTCTAATTGGGCTAATATTCAAGCTGTTCATATGCACTGGCGTGCATTACCGGCAAACATAGACTGTTGCTCTGTGCGTCTTCTGGTGCCCCTTCTGCAATGCCATCTGTTGTCGATCACTTCCCTCCGCCGCGTTAAGGGCTTTTATGAACGTGAACTACACCTAGCTTCTCAATCGTAAAACAAGAGCCTGTACGTGATCACGATCAAGAGCTACGAAAAAGAGATGCACTGATTTTGAGAAAGTAAATCTATGATGATTAGATAGTTCTATAGTTATTGATGCTTGGGACAGTATGTCTGTGGTAAAATTGTGATTGTGATGATGCCCTCGTCTGAGTGATGATGGCTGATACCTCTTGGTCAAAGCCCCGACGTCCTCATCTGACATCTTGCCTTATTCTTCTCCCCGGGGTCCACGCCTTCTTCAACTTACTGGTCTTCTTTGCCATTCGCACCAGCCAATAGATCCCCGTCGTAACAGCGATGTTGAAGATTCAATGCGCCCGCATCAATCCGAAGTTGCGCCATCTGTTGTTCAAGTCGGCATCGATCCCCTTGAGGAACGTATAGGTGTCAGACATGGCGTAGTAGCTGGAGTTGGATAGGTAACCGCCAGCGCAAGAAGATCCAGAACCCGGGGAGATCCTTTGGACCGGCGAGAATGCTGTGATTCATGTTAGCCAAAGTTTCTACTGCTTCAAAGGTTTGAGGAGGACGTACCCGCAAAAGGCAAACATCATGATGGAAAAGAGGTTATGATACCGCTAGCAACTTCCTCGCTGGGGAGGCCTGCGATCATCATGTGCGCGAAGGAGCCGGTGATGATGAAGAGGACCCAGACACCGAGGAACATGTTGATTACTCGGGAATCGACGGCATCGGTGGCATAGGCGTTTCGATGCAGGCCGATGGGCAAGTACCAATAGATAAATCAGAGGACGGAAGCCGGCTTTTTCTTAATCGGCAACAGCGCCTGATATATAAGCTGTAGAAAGGATTAACCGAATTCCATGCCATCTCGACGAGGATGTTGGCGACCACGAATGCGTCCCAAGAGTCGACTTTGAAGGTCTCTCACGGGCTTCGTACATCTTGCGCTGGGAAACGAATACGGCCATGATCTGCTCAACGACCTGATGAAAAACGATGAGGAAGATGAAGACACCGAACATCTGGTTTTGCAATCCACGCTGGATGTTCTCTGCATTCAAGAAGGCAAGACCAATGAATAAGACCCGGTGTGGCCAGTGAAATGTCGACATCATGGGGCTCCGGGAGACTCACAGCACCAAATGACAGAACGCCCTTGGATTAAATGTACGCGGCGCTCCTTCAATATTGCTGGAACACAGTTTCGTAACCTCGTAGAACTGGGTATTATGATCGGAGGCGAACTCCTTGTACGTGGAAGGGTCGGGATTGGCTGCCGGGGGACAAGGCCGACCACCGTTTCGGACGAAATAATCCACCAAGGTTTGCGAGATCTTGCCGATCTTCCCGAAGAAGACCTTTCGTCCGCCGCGCGCGAGAAGCAAAAGTCGATCGAGTCGCTGGAACAGCTTAGCGGAGGGCTGATGGATCGTACACAAGATCGCTTGGCCACTCTTGGTTAACTTTTCCATCAAGTTGCAGATAGAGACCACGAGGTCCGGCTGTCGAGTCCGGATGTGGGTTCGTCAAGGGGTAGGAGGAGTTGGGGGCGGGCTGTGAGCTCGAGGCCGATAGTGAGTCTCTTCCTCTGCTCGACGTTGAGACCTTCTCAAGGGACACCGATAACGGCGTCAATATACTCTCCGAGGAGGCTGATCACGGTGTTCATGTATGCGAGCTTTTCTTTGTGGGAATATTCGACGGGCTAACGGAGGAGGGTGCTGAAGTTGAGGGCCTCATGGATGGTGGGCGTGTGTGGGTGGAGATCTTGTTTAGTTATGTGGCACTTTTTACGCTGGAAGGATTCGTCTCGAGGTTGGCCGTCAACGAGCATGTCGTCTGTCACGACTCCTATCGTGACTCGGGTGGCGCGGACATCGAGAAGAGGTGTCTTACCTGCTCTGGAAACACCCTGTGGTAATTTGTTAGTGATTTCGTTGTTGCAAAAATGGGATTGGACAACTTACATCAGGGCAGTGAACGGTCCTGGACGAACGAACCCATCGATGTGATCGAAGATGCTGCGCGGTTCGCCCTTGATCTTGATGTCGTAACACACATCCTCCCAGTGAAACACCGAAATCTGCCTCTCCATACCAGCAACACCATCCGAGTCGTCCGAGGCACTCTGCGGGGCCCCGCCAGTTGCCTTAGATTCGACGTCGAGAACACCCTGCTTTCGTTGCTTGTTCATTGCCTTGCGCCTGAAGACCATAATCTTACCCTTGGAGCATTCGGAAGCAACATACTCAGTTGCGAACAAGTAAAGGCCCATGAAAAGGATCGCGTACGCGATGAGAACGCCGGAGTTGCTCCATCGATGCGAGTTCTTGAAACCATATGATGTAAGCAGGTATGTCGTTCCGCTCACGAGGTCCTAGCCCGGAACGGAGCCTGCTGGGGAACAGATTTTCTCGTTGGCTGCGACAGAGATGTATCCGGGACCCATGGGGACGAAGGTCGGAAGGTAGAGCACGGGAAATCGCGGCAGACAAATTCGATGAGCACGACACTTTCGAGACCGTAAAACGCTGGAGTTATCCATCGCAACCAGCCTAGCCAATCTTGCATGTATCGTAGAGGGATGGCGAATCCAGCGTAGAGGGGAATGAGAAAGAGGATGATGGATGCTGGAGCGAGAGCTTGGGTGACAGACTTTATGACGGAACCAAACAGACGGAACATCATCGACATTATCAGTGTCATACTGAGGAGATGAGTACGAAAAAGAAGAAGGCGCCAGGCTACCTGCATAGATTGCCCATGGAGTACAGAATGGTATTAATCAGGACAGCATTGATGATTTTATAGGGAAGGTCCACAAACATTGCCGAAAGCGCTTCAGCGGAAGGACGGTAAAGGGCGTAGCGAGAATGCTTCTCCAGGACTTTTCGTTTGGCATATAACGTCATAGTCTCCAGGATACTTCCAAATGCGTTGATGATAGCGGTGAAAATCAAGAGAATAGCGCGGCGAAAGAAGCTAAAGGTAGTCTTCAACTTCGTCCATCAGGCGAGCCGCGAGCGCGATGTTGGCTATTCTTCCAAGCCTGAGTAAACTCGTCGGGACTGTGAGGGATCTTGCCCTCCCAGACGGCGCGGATGACACGCTCCCGATGGCTGGTAATGGAAGTAAGGAAGTCAGCCGTGGTTTGCTGGTTGGGGCAAATAAAGCCAAGGTCCTCAAAGTAGGCTCTTGCTTCGCCAGTCATGCCGATGGCGACCCTCGTATAGAACGACAATCTTGTCGAATACCTTTAGATGGTCAGTCAGTTGGAAAGTGGATTTGGAGCTCTTGTTAAACTTATGAACATCCTGAGAGGCTAGGTAGATAGCAACGCAGGAGGTGCAGCCCATGACATCAGCCTGGGTTCTCAAAGCTCTGCAAAACTCAGGAGTATTGGCGCTGGCGAGACCTCGAGTACTGTTGTCTCAGCAATGCACAGGCGAGTAACCCAATGCGGCCTTAGTAATGCTCACCCTTTTTCTCTCGCCACCACTGACACCTCGTACAAAATCGCTACCGACGCGCATATTCTTACCAAACATGGCCATCGTCACATCGCGTAGATGTTCGGCATATTCCCGCCTCGAAACTCCTTCGGGGATGTTCTTGGGACACCGGGCACGAGCTGCGAAGTAAAGTGTATTGCCCACAGTCAAGTGCGGGAAATGGTGATTGACTTCGGCAGTATAGATCGCCTCACCCCTGAAAGCTGTGCGCATCTGCTTGGGAAAGATCCCCAGATGTCTGGCAGGGCAGTGAGACACTGACGATGCTTGTGGTGGGTGCCTCCGGCAATCGTTCTCAGAAGCGTTGAGCAGCCAGATCCTTGGGGGCACAAAACAGCCAACATCTCTCCACGGTGAACAATGCCTTCAATATCGTGGAGGATATCGATCCGCTGCACCTTCGCGCCCATGAGCTTATTGACGATGGAGGGAGCCTCGAGGAATACATTGCCAACACTCTTCTGGTAATCGGTTGAAGTGCCAAACCCAACGACGTTGAAGTTTTTGAAGGCGATGCCGGTCGTCTTGGGCGGGTTGCCTTCAGATTTGTCAGTGCGAATATCGCAGATCGCCCTCGCCCATTTCCTGGCGTTGAAGTTGGCGCTTGCCTTGCGGGATTCGAAGGCCCTCGGCGGGGACAGGGAAGAGAGAGCTCGGAGCACCTTGGGATTGGGTGGTAAATCGACGGGCAAGCTGCAGGACCTCTGCGTTCATCAGTTCGTCTTGCTCAGTGGCATCCCCGTGTTTGACCCATTCCTTCTCGGTGACGGTTGTGGCAGAGTTGGATCCTGAACTTGGAGCCTGGCGGTGCTTCTCGTTCGAGATTCGGGGGATCGGAACACTGTTCTCCGTCTCGGTGTCGCTGTCGGATCGCATTGTTGGCTCGAGAGGTCGCTCGGATCAGACGGCACAAAATAGCGAGGTTGAGAAGAGATAGGATCTTGAGAATTAGTAGTAAAAAGTAGTAGATGGTAAGTCCAAATTAGGTAGTATTGAGGCACGATCATGAGTTAGAACTGAGTAGACTTAAAGGTGAGAGATTAAAACATGCCATCCTATATTCGGGACAAGAACCATAAATAGCCAAAATGATTGCATCAGAGATTTCAAGACTTTCACCCCTAAACTTGTCATTGCTTGTTACGGTCAGCAGTGTTGGTTGGTGGTGGACAATCGGATGACGTTCCGTTATTGAGAGTCCGAAAGTCCGCTTTCAGGGGTATTTCTGGCAGATGCTGAAGGAGAGTCAGCCCTACAAGACAGCTTGTCGGACTCAGCCAAGCCTCCCAAACTTCAATTCGATCCGGAGGTATAAACCGGCCACGTTTTTGGCGATCGATGTGGCTTGGCTATGGAACATGCCGATGAGCCTTGAGTCGTTGATCCCTGCCAGTCGCCATCAGCTAGTGTAGTACCAGCTAGCGCCAGCTGGGACAAGGAATCTGGATTCGCGATTGACAGACCGGAGAATCTATTAATGCTGTCCCGGAGGGCTTCCGGCGACCTCGGGATCCCCCGGCCTGTCGAGCTGTCCGCGGCCCCCGGGACACGGATGTGCGCATCCCAGCTTCAAGCAAGCGGGTGGGTTGTTGGGGGTTCGACATGGCGTATTTGTCCTTCGGAGTTCCCACCTCTTTACTGCCACTTGCATCGGCCCCTTCAAAGGTGCCATTCTCCGCCACCCGAGCCTCTCGCGAGCCTAGTCAACCATGGCGGATCAGTCAGTACAGTTGAGCCCGCTTTCGGTGCGTAACGGAGATTCCCAAGGCCCATAGTCCGCTGTTGATTTCGCAGCTGGGCATGGGGATAGGTTCCTGCTCATGGCTGGGCTTCTGGCTGACGTTCTCTGTCATCTCGCATTCTAGTGCAAAAGATGTAAACACAGAAAGGTGAGCCGGATTTCATCACAAGGACTTACTTTAGCGTGCCTTTACTGACAGCCTCATCAACGCTAACAGGTGCGGTGCAGTCGGGTGACGCCGACATGCGATAGATGCAAAACACACGACATCGAATGCGTCTATCCCCAAAGGGTCAAGAGGAAAGTGACGAAGACCCTGACGGACCGTTTGTCGTGAGCTCTGCCCCTCCCTTGCAATCTCTTGGCTGTGAAGTTCCCGTACGAGTAGTTGGCTGAACCTCCGCTCTGGGCCAGCCACAGCACGACGGATGACGCGCTTTCAACTATCCTTGAACGGTTACAGCGCGTAGAACAGCACTGCACCAAGCTTCCTAATAATGGGAAGCAGTCGGACGAAGCACGGGATGTGCCCCCTGCTGCCGACTCCGATCCTCCCGCCCCGCCTCGGCATACATCAACTTCTAACAATGCTCCCTCTAACGTCTCCTCCCCTGCCCCTTCGAGCGTGGCATTTGGGCAAACGACGTCCCCGTGGACTTCGCTTGCTACTCCAAGCGCAACTCCTGAGATTGATATTGCTGCGATCCTGAAAGATGCTGTTGATCAAGTACAGCGATTGAGGTTACAGACTATAGCTACGGCTACAATCACTGAGGACATTCGAATTACCCCACAATTGTGCCGACGATGGATTGAAAGTAAGATCAAGGAGGGAATAACCAAAGGACCTGCGCACCATATTACTAACAAGCCTAACAGACTACCTTACGTCCATGCACACTGAAATGTTCGTCAGTCTTGTTAACCTCAAGCTCATCAAGTTAATGCCCGACTTGCTCGAGCTTCCCCATGTTCATTTGGATCCGGCTATACTTGTGGTTTACTACGGCATTCTATACCATGGCTGCACTCTCGGCGCTACGTTCGCTGGAAAGACCGAAGGCCTGCATCATGGTCGTATGCTGTACCTCTGTTGTTTACGCGCTCTTCCGCTGTGGCAACGAGAGGCAACAGGGACGACGACGGACTTCATCGCCGCTATCTTCATGGTATGTCACCTCGACAAGCTCTGTGAAACACAGGCCCCTGGCTGACTTGAATAACACGCAGTGCCGCACCGCAGCTGAATGTTTCGATGAGGAGCTCAGCTGGCGAATGTACACATTCGCCTGCGATTATGCACAGAAACTCAATTTTCACAACCTTGACGCTCATCCTGAAGGGAACGCCGCTGGCTCAGACCAGTCAAAACTCGATAACGATCGAAAGGGCTTCTGGGAGATGATTCAAATCGACTTCTTTTTCAGGCTGATGTTCAACAAGCCACCCTCAATCACCTCGAATCTGAATTCATGGAGGGTCAACCTGCCATGGCTATCAACAGATTCAGGCCCTGACATCAAAGCCATTCCAACCATTGCCTTTCTTGCTAGCTCTCGCATGACGTTTGTGTTGTCGAGATTTTACCAGGAATTGGAGAACACCCACTGCGTCGACGAGGAGATGCGCCCAAAGACTGAAGCGCTCTGTCTCGAGATCGGTCAGATATTTGCAGAGTGGGACTTGGTAAGCATATTCGGCTTGTGCCTACTCACAACGCTCAAACACTGACTCCGGTACGAACAGGACGAATGGGTTCAAAAGACGATGACGAGTGACAACAGAGCTGACGCCTGGATGATGAGCGACGTAGCCATGTCGGGCTACCTGTACATCATATTCATGCTGCGCAAGCTCCCGGTCCTTCGCAGCAACTCTCCAAGGCCGGTCATGTCTGACGCCGACGTCCCGGACTCGCCTCTAGCTGTTAACGCCTCTCGCCGCCTTCTCACCATCGCGCACATGGTCCTGCTCAAGAACCCTTCCCCCGAGACCATGTGTATTCTCCTTGGCATATATCGCCTCTACGTCGCGTACGCTTGTCTGATGAATAGCGTCTTGCACGCGAGCGATGTGCGTGCCCGAGCCGAGGATGTGGTGCTGCTTGAAAGTGTGAGCGATGTGATGGCTTTGGCTTCTCGGGGCGAGAGGGACTTTGTGCCGTTGATACGGGCCATTCAAAGTCTGGGTATCGAGGTGAAGCGGAAATTCAACAAGCCCGGGACCAACGCGGCAACGCCGATGTTCGGCCTGGATGCAGTTGCTTAGGCTTCGGGACAGGGGAGGATTGTGTCTTTGGTTGTTGTTGTTGTTGTTATATATGACTCATGGGTACTGGTATGGCTGCTGGCTGAGCAGATGAATGTGACCAGATGTAATGGGACAGGGTTGCCTCGAACTTGGCAATGGTCAGAAGGGAGCGAGCGATTGCACTGAATAAATTGAATGTTTCCCCCATGCGCTCATCTTTTAGCGACCGAATAAACGTGTCATTTAAGTTAGAAATCGCCAGGCTAATGCAGTAGAGGGTCGTCTTTTAGTGACTGCTCATAAGCCTTTTCTATCACCTCCATTCGCTCCTGACTCCTCGGCTTCAGATCAAAATTGAAGCGCTTCGGCTGAACATTGAATCCCTCAACAAAATCGTACACTGGTGGTATAATCTCGTCCCCGGCAGCATCCTTGGCCCTGCAGATATCACATCCCCATGCTAGCATAGCAATCTTGAGGTTGAGGCTTCGCTCAGCAATATTGATTCCCTGGCAAATCCTTCGGCCATGACCAAAGGCAGAGTAGTTCTGCATATTGGGATACTCGCTCAGAGGCTCTTTGTATGTCGGAAAGGCTGGGTCTAGCCAACGGTCCGGGTTGAAGACCTCCGGATCGGGATAGAGATCAGGGTCACGCTGGATAGCCCACTGGACCGCATGGACTACGGTGCCCTTCTTGAGGAAGTATCCGTTGTAAGTGTCGTCTTCCGTCAGACGATGTGGGAACCCACCGGCCGTGATGGGGTAGACGCGCAGCGTCTCCTTGACGCACGCTCTGACAAGCGGCAGTTGCGGCATGTCGGTGAAGATGGGGAGTCTGTCGGGCCCAACAACCGAGTCGACTTCTTTCTGAAGTTTCTCAAACCAGCCGGGGTTCCGCACCATGCACAGCACAAACGACGCAAGCGCTGAGCCGGATGTAGTCGCGGCGGCTTGGAAGACCGAGCCCAGCATCCAGTCTGCCTCGCGTCGTGAGAGATCCCACTGGCCTTGAGTCTCCAACCAGTAGCGGGCCCAAGACGGCTTCTTGCTCCGGTCAATGAGCTCGTCGAAGAAGTCTTCGTCGCGCCGTCTCCGCGCTCGTAGGTACTTCTTCCAAGGTGCGAGCCACTCGGGGACGTACATAAGTGACGGGAACAGGTCGACGAGATAAGCGCCGGGGGATCCGGCCCGCTCCAGCTCGTGGACGATGTCGAGAATCATCCTCGCGTCGCGATCGTGTCCGCTCTCGAGCCGCAAGCCATATATGATTCGCATTCCGAGACCGACGCTGAATCGCTCGAACAGCGCCTCATAATCCGTGGGGTCCCGGATCAAGTCGCGCAGTAGTCGGGATGCCTCGATTCGTTGCTCGACCTCGTACATTGGTGCGACTGGTGACATGGTCAGCTGGTGCAGGAACCTGCGATACTTGCGCCATTTCTCGTCGTACGGGAGAAGTAACAGCATGTGGTCATCGGTCAAGAGGTGCGACGATGCAGGCGCATAGTGGCGATCGCTGTAGATGTTGCCGCGCTGGCGGAGGAGGTCGTTGGCCGCGGTCTCGGTGCCGAGGAGGACGTGCTCCTGACCCGGGATCGAAAGCCGGACGATGGGGCCGTGCTCCTCGATGAGTTTGTGGAATGCGAGCCATGAGTGTACCGGGGGGATTGAGAGAAGATTCCCGATCAGAGGCTTCGGTTTCGGACCCGGCGGGAGGGTGGTGCCGGGCGGGAGTTGTCGCGTCTTCGATCTCAGAGCGGCGAAGACGACGGCGAGCAAGATCGCCGCTCCAGCTGCCAGGTACGGGTTCACGACACCGCCCTGGAAGAGAGACATGTTGATTATGCCGTGTTACGTGGTGCCTGACGGTGACCGAGTTGCTGGGTAGAACATGTCTCACACCAACGGTTCTGTCTTGGCGACGATCATGCTTGCTGGGAAAAAGTCTTCAGCAACACCAGATTTAATTCCCGGCCCTCCTTTGTCCCCCGGCTGATCCCCGCATCACGGCAGTCTTTGTTATCGCTCTAGCCCCCACTCGCGGGCGAGCGACACCAATAAGAACTACTCCCTTGTAGCTGAACATTGAGGGGTAGAACATTGTGACTACTCTAGGTGCCAGGATGGCACAGCAGACCTCGCATATGTGGGGTGGCCTAAGCTTCTGGATGTTCGCCCAAGAGTCAAGACGAGACCAAGAACTGATTCATCAGTGAATTGAGGTATAGACCTAATGACTGCTTCGAGAACAACACGTACGCCTTTCAGATCAAGCTTGTAGATCTGCGGAGCCAGGAAAGGTGGCAATCATGATCGGAGAGAAACAAAACCATTTCATGCATGTCTTGCAGGAATTGAATACTGGTTGGAATATTGTGTACAACTCGCAGCCCGCGTAAGCAACCTGATCTTGGGGATGAGATTGGGGGTGTGATCTTCTCCCCAGTACTAGCACTAGTACTAGAGAAAAGTGACTTTAGGGTGGTATAAAAGTTCTGCTATAGCTAACCGCCCTAGTACTATATAGTACTAGAGCCTAGTATATAAAGAGGGTGACTTTTAACCCTCTCTATATATTAGACTTTTTATATAAGAAAACATTAGTTTTTCTAATACCTATACTAGAGCATAGGAGGTACCTCGTAGATATAGAGTAAATTTTATATAACTTCTGAGCGGGGATGCTACTTCTAAATCAGGGGAGATTTATAAAGTAAAAGAGGTACTACGCCCTACTGCATGCTCCCTATCGCCCTTAACTACATTTTTCTCCAGTACTAGTGCTAGTACTGGGGAGAAGATCACACCCTGGGACTGGTTTCTGTCAAGTCTGTCCAGTTATTCAAATTTCCGACCATTGGTCCAAGTTTATGCTTCTCCGCATGCCACCGTAATTGAATCCACTTCTCCGCGGATCCCCCACTTCCTCGGCCGCCGGAGTCGTCGGAGCCCGTGTCATTCTCCTTGTAGTCCGGCGCCGGGAGATTGCCCGCACGGGAACCACGGGAACCACGGGAAAATTCTCGCATTATCCCTTTTTTTTCGCTATTCAAAGCGACTGGTTGAGTTCAACGTCACGTACCTGCGGTTCGATTGAGTTTACACCAAGGCAATAAACCTACACTACGCACTGTTTCGGAGGCGATCAGTCCACCGCATCAAGAGTAGGCATTGTGCAATCCTAGCAAGCTCTCCATTGCTATGTTTCGGGATTTGTATTAGATCATATATCACCGGTGCCGAACCCGCGGGCTGCAACTTGAACTGTTCCCGAGCTAGGCAAACCAACCTGCATATTGGCTCGAGATTCCAGACCGCATCTTCGCATCGGTTGCTGCAGCTAATCATCCGATCTTGATACAAGTTCCGTATCCTCTGCGCTCGCGGGCGGGATGCACGGGTTCTGGTGGACGCCCAGCGCAGCACATGACAGATCGTGATCTCGTACAGCGAGGCGCGTTATTTTTACTTGGTTATCCCCGACTCATCATTCTCATTCAATCAAACCTGCTTTTATTGATCGAGTGTTTGACCAGTTCAGATTACACTCGGCACAAACGTTGGACCATCTCCGTTCGTCGGAAACTTCACCAACTCGGCGCTTTTCGATATGGACCATATCAAGTTGGAGAATGCGAAGACAGCGATCCTGCCATCAGCAAATCGTTCGGTGAGCGTCAGCAAAAGGCCGAGTTTATGTATCATCGGCCACTCAGTATTACATAGGACCAACTGACCTCGTTCTTAGTGCGATCGGTGTCGGTCTCGTAAGGTCGGTAGCTGGAACTTACTTTACTGACATTGCCACTTCCGCAGCATACCACCCACGACGGATTCGTTTCTTTACCACGATTTGCTGGCGTAAGAGGGGTTGGGCTTACAGTTGATGCAATCAGATACGATGCGATAAAAACACACCTTGCTCGAGTTGCGTATACCCACGGGTATCATGCGAGCGGAAGTTGCAGATGAAGCACAAGGCACCAGCGCAAAGGGTGCTGATATCGCCCGAGTAGTCAGTGAACCACGTCGACTCGTAGGCATGCCGGTGGGTCACAGAATCACTAATGATTATGGGCTTGAAAGTAAAGATAAAATCGATCGAATCGACGAGCGACTGCAGGAAATCACCCAGGTTTTGATGGACATGACGAAGAAGAAGAAGCAAACCCAGTCTCCGGTCTTGCAGGCGCAGCCAAGCTCAGCGCCTACGCCACATCCGCTCTTGGCACCCACAGTCAAAGCCGCGTCGCAATATAGAGAATCTTGCTAATCATGAATATCAGCAACGAAAGTGTGACTCAGGTCTTCTGAGCTGGAAGCAATGATCATTCTGGATGTACATGTACTACGAAGTTTATCAGACCCAGAATGAATTACAACAATCTTGATATGCTGGTACTTTCCTGAAGTGGATGATTGTTTCGGTCAGAGTTGGGCCACCGTCCCGGGCTACCAATGCCGGCCAGTCGATTGTCTTCCCACATCATCCGTTCAACTGTACCAGTTGTTGTATGGCGGCTTGATCTATTGCATCAGTTGGTAACTCATTCGCTGTACTCGGGAATCTGGACGTATGAAAGACGAGTTGATCTGCTTCACATCGGCATAACGCCAAGATTAGCCGCGTCGATAGTAAGCTCATGCCAAAAGCTGAGTAGCCCTCGCCACCCCATCGGCTCCGTAGATGTTAGCAGACACGAATGGACGTCCGAGACCGACAGCTTTCACGTCCAGCGCAAGCAGTTTCAGCACGTCTGCGCCATGGCGGACACCGGACCCGGTCGAGTACCCGGTTGCCGTAAAGATCATGAAGACGGCACTGGAGCAGGGTGCCAACTTCTGGAATAGGGTCAGTTCAACATGCTTCGGGCTTTTAGAAGCGTTGCAATTCTAACGGTGATCCAGGGAATACACTATGGAACGCCCACCGCGAACTCATTGCACCTGCTCAAGCACTACTTCGAGCAGTACCCCGAAGATGCAAGTAAGGTGGTACTTAGTATCAAAGGCTGCTACGACGCCAAGACGCAAACTCCGGACTGCAGCCCTGCGGGTATCCTGGCATCCGTAGCAGAGGCAGTCAGGGTACTTGACGGTGTCAAGAAAGTCGACGTTTTTGAATGCGCAAGAGTTGATGCCAAGGTACCGATCGAGACCTCGATCCAAACGTTGGCGGGTCTCGTCAAGGAGGGCAAGATCGGCGCTATTGGCCTCAGCGAGGTCAGCGCAGCGACGATTCGTCGGGCGCACGCCGTTCACCCCATCTCGGCAGTCGAGATCGAGCTCAGCATTTTCACGCCGGAGGTCCTCACCAACGGTGTAGCGGATGCATGCCACGAGCGTGAGTCGTTATTCTCATGATACCTGAACATGTGCAGGCAAACGCTAACTCGGGTGTTTCACACAGTCGGAGTCGCTCTCGTGGCATACAGTCCCGTCAGCCGAGGCTTGCTCACTGGCGAGTTCCGCAAGGCGGATGACCTTCCTGCGAACGACATGAGACGCATGTTGCCGCGGTTCAAGCCAGAGGTGTTTGACCAGAACTTCAGGCGCGTCGAGGCAGTTGAGCAGATCGCCAAGCGCAAGGGAGTAACTGTTGCGCAGGTCGCCAATGCTTGGGTCCGAAGACAGGGCGCCATTCCGATCCCGGGATCCACGAAGGCTGCTCGTGTTGAAGAGAACTGCAAAGATGTGGAGCTTAGCGACGAGGATCTGGACGAAATTCGGGAAACCATCGATACCGTGCCAATCTCTGGACAGCGGTATGGTGGCCGGTTCGAGGAGTTGCTCAATCTGTGATGCTGGAGGAGATGGAGGTTTCCTGGCTGTCTAGCACTGCATAATTGTACTGACGCTGCACTTCATCTAATTTGTGCTAGCTTCCTTAGTAACCGGAAGTAATGGAATTCTTATGAAACAGGAAGACAGAAAGATGGTTCATCTACCAGAAGAAGGACTGTCGCAGTGGGGAGCCGTTTCACCCTTCGTGAGGACGGACGGGTACGGTACACGCACAGCTCGACTCAGCGGACCTGATTCTCCTATTTAGATGAGAACAAGAGACCACGTTTTCGTCTCGTCCGCTGTTAAGCATGTTGTATCTCATTTCTTGGTATCCGAAAACTATGAAAGTCCAGTCATGTCAGATGACCGTACCCGCGATTTGGGAGGTCTTAGGCCATAGCCGATTGAAGCAATAGACCCTCTAGGTAAGAAGTGCAGCAACCAAGTACAATACAATCAACATCATTCGTCGTCATGTGATGATAGATGATGTTAGAACGAATAGAGAAACAACGACACTCGGAACTGAGATGTTTGCTGAAATCAAAACTCAAGGAAGTCTTCTTCAACGAAGTATTGCGAATGACCTTGAATCTTTAGTAACCCGGAGCCCTCGGTGAACCCTTTGAGAAGCTATCTAGACGCCACTTGTTGAGAAACGTCCTATAGGGCCATATTTATAGTTACTAAAGAGCTTGTTCTATTATAACGAGAGTAGCTATAACGTGGTCGCTTATAACTATAGTCGGAGGAACGACCTAGAAAAGAGTTACTCTATAGCTAATACAGGTTATATACTATAATAGGAACAGATAATACTAAAGGTATTATAATATACCCCCCTAGATATAGTAGTAGCTAGAAAAGCGCCTAACTACGCGGTATCCCTTAAAATATCTAAATATAAAGTAATATATATATATATATATATATATAACCTATGAATAAGCCTATTTATAAAAGAAATAATAAAATAAAGTTATTTATATTATATATAAGCGAGGTATAAATAGTTATAGTTTTCTACTTTTATAACTATTACTATTATTATTATAATACCCTTTATTTACTAACTCTTACTAATAGCAATAGAATCTATTGTCTCTTATTAGCCTAGGCAGGGTAGCTACTATTATATTAACTCTAAATAAAATAACCTAGCTGCCTTCTTACCTTCTTAACTCTTCCCTATTTATTATAATAACTATATATATACCTAACTTTAGCCCTAATAATAACCTTATCGCGCATATATATATATATACTTATATTATATAATAATTTTAAATCTACTATAATATGTTAATATATTTATAAATACCTCCTAAAAAGAAGACTAGCTAGGCTATAGCCCTTAAGAAGGCGTATGCTACTAAAGGTAAGAATAAAGCTAGGAGTAGAGGGGCGCGCTCTCCTCCCCTAGAGAGTAATAAAAAAGTTATAAGTATATTATTCCTTCTTATTATTAATGTATATTATACTAATATATTATATAGTAAGTAGAAGGAGGAAATAGAAGTAACTTATAGAGAGTAGCTTTGAGAATAAGGGTTTATAGCTTAAGAAGCCCTAGGGTTATTCTCCTAAGTAGTTTGAGAAGATAGCCCCTAGTATATTATACCCTCTTTATAATCCCTTTACTATTATAACCATATATATAAATATTACTAATTCTTATTATTATAATCCTGAAGGAGATAGATAGAGAGGAGGGTATTGTCGGAATAACTATCCTGCGCAGGTAATAGTACCAGAAAGATAGGGTTCTTCTGTAATACTGTAGTTGTTTGTGATATCTATCGTAGGTTTGGTGGTTACGACGGCCATATGGGCAGTCCTTGTATGTGGGGTCCTAGCCTTCCTATTGGTTGAATCAGTGCAATAGGTGGGTCCTATCGGCCCGACGTGGCGCTAGTCGGGTTAGTAACGAACCGCTGACTAGGCTTCTAATACTAGCAGTCTTTTATTACTGCTAGTGCCTACCCTATAATAGCCTATATTCGTTGAGATAACTACTAAATAGTACTACTTACAAAAGGGGCCTAAATAGCCCAATAACTGCAGTTTTTGCACGTTTTATCGTTATCCCCTGATATGCTATATATCCCCGGTTTTACTGCGTGCGGGGCCCTGGCTATAGGCTAGGATCCTAGCTATTATCGGACGACCTACCCCTTTATCCGTATCGTCGCCTTATTATTATTAATAAGCCGTTAGAAGGCTTTATTTAGCGTTAACTTCGTAAGTCTATTAGCTAGGTTATTATCGCTATAGATCTAGCGGATCTCTATGATCTCGCAGCGTTCATATAACTACTATAGCGCTATTATATCGATTATAAGGCGCTTTTCTTTTATTATACCTAGCTTAACGAGGTACTTATATAGCGAATACGAGTTAGTATAAATAATAGTTAATATCAATAGTAGGTCTAGTTAATCAGAGACTTTTTAGAGGGTTATTGCGATCGTATAGGCTATATCGATACTAGCGACTATGCTATAGATTTCTGAGGCTAGTATGCTGCAGGTAATACGTTTTAACTTTATTAAGCTATAGTAGATGATATTACTATTAATTTCGAACGTATTAATAGCCTTATTATTATTAGTCTCATTAGCTAGTATAATAATAAAACCTAGTTATAATGATAGGTCGTTATTATTAGCGAAAGATCTATCGATAAAAACAAATAGTTTCGCAGTAATAAGGTTAAGTAGGATAAAACTGAGGCCTCTATCGAGGGATTATAACTACTAGAGTATTTGCTAGTTGAGGATTCTAACGTCGTCGATTATAGGGTTTTGCTATTATATAGCAATAGATAGGTCGAAGCAGGCCTCGGGTTAGTAAATTAATATAATATACGCGCTGCGGGCGCGTTATTTAATATATTGCTGCTTTCGGATAGCTTCGTTAGCAGAGGGGTCGATTAGGCATAACTTAAGTCCTTGGTCCTTTTAGCGGAGGGTGAGGGTATTGCTATTATTAATCGTCACGATCCTACTATTAAATATAAGGGGGTTATTAATAGCGAGGATCTACTTAGGTTTAGCTAAAAAGCTAGCTTTAGTTAATTTAGCCTCCTTAAGAGCGGAAAATGCGTCGTTTAATAGGCCTAATATATTATTAGTTTATATACCTATAATAGCAAAAGATAGGTTATTTTTCGTCGATATAAGTAGGCAGGGGTTAAATAACGAAGTCTCTATTTAAAGCCTCTCTTTATAGTAGTGGCTATATATAGCCTACTAATAGGTGCTAGCCTTAGCGATGCTATAGAGGGGTTTTATAACCTCTATAATAGTATTATTAGGGTATTTATACTATATTTAGGCGGGGATTTTAGCGAGGATAGGCTAGGCGAGGTGGGTAGCGGACTAGATATAGGCTTAGGTAATATCGCAGATCTAAAGGGTTTTGCTATTAGCTAATAATAACGGGGCGATTATAAGGATTAGCTATTAACTAGCTCTTTAGATCATAGGGGCCTAGGTTAAAATAGCCTCTTTACTATTATTAGTATAGCCCTGAATAATAAGTCTCGACTTCTCATAGGGCTAGGTTATCTTACCCTTAACTTTATTAATAATATAGGAGCGGAAGATCTAGATCCTACTATAATAGGTAGGGTTATACCTAGCGAAGTTAAATATACCTCATTCGATAAGGGATTTAATCTCTTATCAGGTCGACTGCTTAAAAGGCTCTCTAGGGGTTATAATCACGCTATCATTATATAACTTAATAGCGAGGTTATAGTCGGATTGCTCTTTAGCGGATAGGAAGGTCTCGTTAGTAGTAGTAATATCCGTTTTAGCGAGGAGTATAGTTAAAGTCAGACCCGGCGCTAGGTTGCAGCGGGGCTAGCCTCAGCGCTATAGCAGGGCGGGAGCTGCGTCGTTAGTAATAATAATTATATCATAGATTCCCTTAGTTACCCCGTAGGGGTTTGCAATCCTATTATTATTACTATCGGGTTCTATTAGCGGGTTAGTTAACTAGTAGTAAGGTTTAATAATAGTCGATTAGAAGGATTTTAGCCCATTAGGAAGTTAAATTACGCATTTATAGCTATTATTAGAGATAAGCTAGTAAGGGCCCTTCTAGCTATCTTTTTCACGCTATATTCTAACCTCTGACTAGAGAGGTAGGCTTAATATAGGCTCGGTTATAGGGCTATTTTAGGCTATGATAGCCTTATTAACCTAATAACTAGCGTGGAGTTAGCAGATCTTATTAGTAGCCTTCTATATAGCTTAGGCGCGTTGCATAATCAATAGCGAGGGCGCTAAATCATCTATTAGGCGCGGGTAGGCTCCGAATACTAGTAGGGTTAGTACTAGGCTATCAGGCCTAGTAACGTTATTAATAGCTTTTATAGCTATTTAGAGGGTGATATTAAGGTTAGCAGAGGGATCTTCCGCCTAGATAATCTCGTAGGCCTAGCGTAATAGCTTATAGTATTATTCGACCTTCCCGATGCTATTATAAGCCTTAACTAGGACCTCTTTTATAGAGATCGCTATCTTTCGCGCAGATTAGCGAAATTCAGCGGAACAAAAGGAGGTGCTAGTATTAGTAACTATCTAGTTAGGTAGTCCCTAGTATATATCAATCTAGTAGAGCCGAAGGGTCTATTATATAGTTTTAGTAGATATATCCTTTATAAAGCGTGCTATATTAAATATAGTAGCTATATTAATAATATAGAGGGTAGGGCGGTTGCTATCGAGATATATAACATTAATAACGACCTCGTAGTTGAAATTGTAGTCGTCTTTTATTATAAACTTAAACTAATAGGGGCTGCTGCTATGGAGTTAGTAGTAGTAGCAAAATTTTATTAACTTATTAATAACGTTGATATCAACGGGGTAGCTAGCGCGCTAGAGGACTTTATGGAGTCGTTAGACGGATAGGTAGCTAAAACGACGGTAGATATAGCATAATTCGATATTAGTAAGGTTGCAACTTATAATAGCTTCTTCTAGGTTAGTTATAAACCATAGGTAGCCCTATAGTTATATAACCGGGGTCGTGAGGTCGTTATAAACGAGTTAGTTAGCGATATTATTAAATCTTATGCTAAGTCGGTCTATATTATAAAGGGATAATAAGAAGGGGGTGTTCGTTAGCATTATATAGAAGGTTACGTTGCTAAAGGGAGTTATAATAACCGTTATTCCAAGGGATTTAATGGGGTTAGCGCTACTAAAGCGGATAGAGGCTGCCCCGGCTATAGAGGGGTTAAGTTAGTAGTTAACCCTCTTTTATAGGGCTAGAAACTGCAGGTAACCCCTAGTTGAATACTAGGCTGCGCTAGAGTCGGGGATAATCCTTCTGAACGTAGTTAACGAGTAATAGTTAGTAATATATATTGCAATGGGGTTATTATTTTTATTAACTAATGCGTTATAAGAGGGTTTAACGTGGTTAATAGCGTAGAGGGTTGACTAGTCGGCTAAACGAGTTATTACGTTACTGCTATTAACTGCAGTAGGTTAGCTGAAATAGGTAGTAGTGAGGAAGGCCTCGTTATTGGTGCTATTGACCTCGTTGCTATCGTTATTAATAGATAACGACTAGTAAAAGAGGGTAATAGGGTCGTCAATAACGGAGGGGTCGGCTGAAGTAGCTACGAGGTCTTTGATACCCTTATACCACGCTAAAAACTAGTGATATTCAGCGGGGTTACCGTTATTTTAGATATATTAGCTGCTCTTAAACTTGCTATAGGCCTTATGGCGATCGTTGTTAGTATGTTTTGTTGACTAATAGCCGGGCTTGCTATAAATATAGCACTTTTTAGCTCTTGCTGCGTTATTAAGGCTATTGCTAGCTATATAGGGCTTAAAACGATTCTTTCGGCTATTGCTATGGTAGGTATAGTCGGTCCAATAGACCCTAGTCCCATTATTATTTTCAGCGATATATTAAGCTATAGGCTAGGTTGTTATTGAGATAGCTGAATATAACTAGCTAAGGACTCCTTCTATTAACTCAGCAGGGTTAAAGAGGTAAAAATAGCACTCTTCGACCCTTTAGTAAGCGTTAACGATGTGGTCCTATAGGATGAGATCGGAGTAGTAGGCTAGTAGTAAGGCTTATTAGACTTTAGTTATATAGTTAACGAGGATCTCTAAGCACTCTATCCTCGTTTTAGAGGGGTTATTATAAATAACCTAGGTTAGCATAGCCTAGCGCTACTCTATTAGGTAGGCCTAGCGGGTATTATAGGATTCGAAGTAGTTATAGAGTTTTTTAACTATAGCTAGGAGGCTTAACTAGGCGCTACTAAGTCGGTTGAAATAGTAATTACAGGCTTAGCCTTTTAGTATAAGGGGGAGG
>JAOQIF010000706.1:0-46287 GCA_026260285.1 Colletotrichum sansevieriae | reverse complement strand
AGAAGAAAGCCTTTATAGAGCTAGCGAGAGAATTACCCTTCTGCCCCCGAGAGATAAAAGAGTTATAACTCCTATCTAGTCTAGCTAGTTAGATATTAAACCCCTAGGACCTCCTATTAAAACAAGAGCTATAATAAATAATATTTATAATAGGAGTAGAAAAAACCCCGAATTATAAGTTATAGCGCTAGAAGATATTATTATAGGACTATTAGAGAGAAAAATCTATAGAATATTATAAATTCTTTATAATACTACTACGGGTCTACTAAAGTAGGATATATTAGTAAGGAGGACCTAGCTATTATAATAGAATTTAGCACTACTACTAATATTTTTACTATTATCCTAGGGGCCCTACCTAGAGCTGCTAGCCTAGGGTCTCGAGGCTTTACTCCTTCGAGTATTTAGCTAGCTCGAGGCTAATACTAGGATACTATAGCCTATAGGAACTTAATAGGAAGGTAGATTTACTTAATAATATAGTATTTTTTAGCTAGATATTAATAAGAAGTATAGCATAGAGCCTATCTTTTATAACTAGGATATTCTATACTATAAGGAGATAGATCTATAGATCTCTAGCCTAGATACTAAAACTACTAGCCTAGCTATAGCTTTAGAGATTATATAGAATTAGAGCTCTCTATTATAAGGAAAAGCACTTAGCTAATAGGAATACTAACTCGGGCTAATTAAACGATAGAACTACCTCTATATAGGATATTATACCCTGCGCAACGCTATTAGGAGATATTTTATATTAATCTAATAGGAGTCTATCTAATAGATCGCTATATATAGGTTTATTATAAAAGACCTTAAGGAAGATAAAGATATTTATAACTTTACCTAGAACTATTTTAAATATAATAGAGCGTAGATAGGACTAATATCTATAGTTAGTTAGCTATTAACGATCTTCTATAATGCAATTAACCTAGAGCTTTAGCGATTCCTAGATAAACTAACTATTAGTAATACTCTCGAGGATTACCTTAATATAGCTAAGAAAAAACGCAAGGCAGTTTAGCGCAGACTATAGGTGCTAATTAGAATTAACTATATAGCAGAAGAATCCGATAATATAATATAGACTAATAATAAGGGACGATAGAATAACTAAGACTTCTAACGGGATAATCGTAATAATCCGCAACCCTAATAACGTTATTAACCTTAGTAATGCTTCTAGTACTCTAATAACTATTAAAACTAGAAAGATCGCGGCCTATAGAACTAGCTATAGAGAAACCTAGGTTTTCGATATTATATAAAATATAATAGACTAGGATAGACTAACTTAGATGCCTATTATATATAGGAGGATCATAATAACGACTATAATATTAATAACCTCGTCGATAGCAACTATATCCTACTAGATATATAGGAAGTCCCCTACGATTCAGCTACCCTATCGGAGCAACTATGCAAAGAGGAAATAGCAGGCTAGATAACGGATATTATAGTTATAGCGAGAAGCCTGCTAGGGATCTCCCTAACTGCTTTAGTTATAGACTCTGCTATATATTATATTAATAATATAGTAAATTTCGCAGGTCTTATTATAATTCCCCTAGCGAATAACGCATAGGTATTACTTAAGAAAAACTAAATTATTAACGCCTAGGTAAAACTAATAAAACGAATAATACTAGCTAAATAGATATATCTCCGCCTTAACATAAAAAGCGATAATATAGCTAGCCTAGATAGCTAGCCTAGAGGAAGTCTATATCGATATAAGCGCCTTAATAACTCTAGTTAATAGGAATTAGGTGCTATACTTTATGCGAAATCCCACGTTTTAAACGATAGAACTATAGAAGATAAATGCAGTAGACTTAACCTTTTAGGTAATAGAATAGGTTATATTCGACTTCTATATCCTAGGTACTATTAGCAATATAGAGATCTATAGCTACGTTATTATTATAGCTAGAGTTATAAACACCCTTAGAGCGAATCTTCTGCTAGGAATACCGTTCTATAAAGATCATAGGCTAGTTATAGACTTTAATAAAGGTATAGTTAAGTTCTGCTCAGTATATAGAATATAGTATCTAGTTTAGTTCAGGAGATAGCATTTAGTAACCAGATAAGTTAATAACGCCTATACTATAGTTATTCCCCTGCAAAGCGACGCCTTCGTTATTACTAGCTTTATTAACCTCCCTAAGTTAAGCTAGCAAGGCTCTAATACTTAGTAGTTTCAATCTATTTATATAGGCGTAGTTAATATAATAGTTATATTAGATAACTCTAAGCTTATCCTTATATAAAATATAATAAATAGGCTAATAATAGTCCTAAGAGGCTAGCAGCTAGGCTATATTATTCTAATAGAAGCAGAGGAGATAGCTAACCTCGTTAACTATATAGATATTATTACCCTCATAAGAGGAGAACCAAACTCGCGCTAGTTCTTATAGTCTAAATTCAATAGAGCTACGGGTAATATAGCAGCTAGCGCGTAGTTTATAACCCCGCTTACTAAATCTAGCCTAGGATTACCTTATTAAGCGGATAATATTCTATCTTATAGAATATCTAAGCTAAAAGATATCCTAGTTATATATAGCAAGGATAGAGTTAAGATCTGCAATTAGGATATAGTTTTTGCTAATAGACTTAAGGAAATCCTCGATAACTAAGATATCTACTATAATAAGGGGATTATACCTATACTAGATAACTAATATATATATATTAAGCTTATTAAAGGGTAGCAAAACTAGAAGGCTATAGTAAAGCCTTACCCCCTTAGTACTAAAGACCTCGAAGTCGTTAAGAATATCTATAGCAAGATATATACTAATAGCAAGATAGCATAGGGTAATAGGCTAATCCTAGTTATCTGCCTGCTCTTTATTATATAGCGAGTAGTTAATAGTATCAAAAAAGGCAGGGTTATTATTAACCTCTGCCCTCTTAACTAAATCACTATCCTAGATATATACCCGCTTTCTAACTAAGATAATATAATAGATATCCTTAGAGAGAAGAAATATATAATAATATTTAACGCTACTAGGTTCTTCTACTAACTGCTAATCTACTTAAGATATTATAATAGGATAGTAGTAATAAGTCCCTATAATATCGAGGTTTCTAACGTTATCCTTATAGGATTTAAGAACTCGCTAGCCTACGCCTAGCGTTTTATAGATCGCCTCCTGCACGATTATAAGCACTTTGCTCGAGTATATATTAATAATATTATTATCTTTAGCAATAATAACGAGGACTATCTCTAGTACGTCGATATTATCCTCAAGCTCTTTGAGAATAACCGCCTTTATATTAGACCTAAGAAGTCCTTTGCAGGGTTTCCTAAAGTAAGACTCCTTAGCTATATAATAAATACTAATAGTATTAAACGAATAGAGGATAGGATTGTAGCTTTTAAGAACCTCCGCTTCCCGAAAACTCTCTATAATATTAAGAGATACCTTAGAATAGCTAGATAGCTATAATATAATATACCCTAATATAATATTATTATAACGCTACTATAGGATAGAAAGACCTATCTTATTATAAAACTCTATAATAAAAATATGCTTCCTAATAGTCTATTAAAAGCAGTTTAAATAAAGAGGGTCCAAAAGGTATTATTTAAGCTAATACTAAGCAAGCAAGAGGTATAGAACGCCCTCTAAGAGAATCTCTATAACTAGGTTATAAGATACTACTATAACCTAAATAAGCCTATATTTTTTAAGGCTAATACCTATAAAGGCGGTTTTAGGCTTATAATATTCTAACTAGGTATCCTATAGATTAGTACTAATATACCTAGCAAAGATATCGCATAAATCTATATCTAACTAATACTTTTTCTATCTAAGGTTATATCGCCCTTAGAAAAGCGATACTTCGCTATAGAAGTAGAGGTAGTAGTAGTAGTATAAGCTATAAAAAAGCTCTGCAAGCCCTGCAATCGAATAAGCACCCTATATAAATTCTTATAAACTACGTAGCTATAAAGGGAATTCTTATATATACCTCGCTATAGACTATAGACCTTAATAAAGCTAACCTATAGCTCGCGAGCGCTGCGAACTACTTATTATAATTTAACCTCAATATTACCTATATACTAGGGAAGCTTAATATTATCCCTAATGCCCTCTCATGCCTGCTGTTGCTTATAGCCTCAGGCTGAGCTGATAGGTTTAAAGATAGCAACGTTCTCGTAGAAATAACCTATAGCAATAATAATAACGACGATATAGGATTTATAAGCATAGTTAACTAGTTAGCTAAGAAGTCCTAAGCCTATAGAGCAATAGGGGAGATAACTATAAGCATTTCAGAGGACTTTATTGCTAAGATAGTAAATAATTATACTAATAACACGAGGTATAGCAAAATTCTTAAATAACTCCGATCCTAGCAGAAAGAACTAGGTAAGTAGTAGTTACTATTTAACGCTACTACTAAGGAAAATAGCGCTAGAGCTGCTAAGAGGGCTCTAAAACGCCGTCGAACGACTCCTTAGAGTCTATTGCTAGAAGGGCTTATCCTTTATATAGCTACTAATAGCACCTAGAGACTCTATATCCCGCGCAAGTTAGTACTTGCAATTCTCCGCCTTAGCTATAATAAAAAATACTACTTTAGTATAGACCGTATAATAGTAGAAATATCAACTTTTTAGTTTTGCAATAAGAAATCGCCTATATAACGATATATTACCTATTATAACTAGTATAAAGAGAACTAAATCGACCGCTAAAGGCTACTAGGATAGCTATAACCTATCCCTATTATAGATATCCCTTATAATACTATTACTATAGACTTTATTACTAATATACCTAAGGTGCTATCCTATAGAAGTCCCTACGCCCTGCTAGGTTTCCTAGAGTTAGATATATTAGTAATAATAATATATAAATTCTCAAAGAAGATAATCCTTCTTATAGGATATTTAACCTATAGAGCAAAAGAATAAGTAATAGTCCTACTCTGCGCATTTTTCCTCTTAGACTAGGGAATTCCACGTTATATTATTAATAACTAGGATCCTAAGTTTATCTCTATAATATAGCATATAATATTCAACGCCCTTTATATTAGGCTCCTCCTCTTAATAGCATACTACCCCTAGACGGACGGGCAGAGCGAAAGAATAAACTAAACTACTAAAATCGCAATATAGTTCTATACGTCTAAATCCCCTAATATGCTATAGACCGATATACTACCTGCCCTATAGTATAATCTTAATAACTCCCTATCTACTATAATTAGATAATTGCTAAATAAGGCTATACTCGGATTTAATCTATAAAGTATCCTCAATATAGTCACGCAAATAAGCGCCCCGACTAAGAGCCTTACTATCCTTAGGGAGATATATTAGAAGGAGGTACTACTACTTATTAATATAGCAAATACCTCGTATAAGGAAAGATATAATAACTACTACTCTAATGTAACTTTTAATAAAGGGGATAAAGTCTAGATATAACTTAGCAAAGGATTCTACTTACTAGGATAATATAATAGTAAATAGACCTCTAGATAGATAGGACCCTTCTAAATTAAGTATATTATTAGTCCTCTCGCCTATGAGGTAGATATTCCTAAGCACTAGCAGGTTTACCTAATCCTCTCTATAGCCTAGCTATATAAGCTAGTATAGGGAGAAGAACCGTTTAACTATAAGATTTAGCTATTAAAGCTTATTAAGGTTAATAGTAATAAGGAGTAGGAACTTAACTATATTATTAAACGAAGAGTCTTATAGAGGAGTTATAAACCTATTATTAAATACCTCGTCTAGTAGAAAGGCTTTATAGCAAAAGATAATACCTAGGAATAAAGAGACTCCCTATTACTTAATATAAACGATCTTATTAATAAGTATAATGCTAAATTCCCCCTTAACTAGGATACTAAAAGAGCTATAAGAAGGTCCGCACCTTATATATAACTAAATAGTTTTCCTATCCTTTTAATAGGATAAATATATATACCTTAAATTAATATTAGGATTATAAATTTTCCCTTTATTATTACTATTTTTTGCTATTAACTACTCTTCCCTCGATCTCTCTATCTTATATTAAAATAAATAGGAAGGAGCAGAAGGTGCTAACTTTTATATACCTTCCTTACTAACCCCTATTATAAAAACTTTTTTTTTCTCTCCTTTTATACCTTCCTTTCTATTTACTATACCTACCTACTTTTATTTAAGTATGCCTATATTTTTTATTTATTTACTTCTCTCCTATATATTAATTATTACCTAATAGACCTCCTATAATAAGTAATAATCTTATCCTAACCTACTAAATATAGCCTCCTAAACGCTAGCCTAATTAATATAACTACGATAATAGCTTCTAAAAGCAAGGAAGTTACTAATAACTACGAGGTCCTATCCTCTCACCTATCTAATAATAATAGTAGCTAAGACGAGGGTGCTAACCCCTAGAATAATAAGGTGCTTAACCCTATCTCCTTATGCTAAGGTAGTAATAACTAAGGTAATAATAACTAAGTTAGTAACTATAATATTAACCTTAGCACTCTAGTTAAGACTTGCAAATCCGCTACTAAGAAGAAGAAGTCCTATAAGGACTATAAGAAGGGCAAATAGGCAGCTAAAAAGAACTTCTTTACTATAGATACTAAGACCTAATATAAGGAGGTTATTAATAATAATACTAATAATATTTAGAATAATAATACCTAGGCTACCGAGCTAGTCCGTATTATCACTAGTACTACTATTAATATCGAGGAGCCCGCTCTAATTAAAACTATAGCTACTACTCCTTATAAGACTCCTAGGAAGGGCTGCCCTAGCCCTATAGCCTAGCACTAGCAGATCGACGAGGCGAAGGCTCATATTAATAACGCTTTTCTATACTACCCCGACGTAATCCTCGTTAAGGAGATCGAGAAAATCCTTAATAATATTAAGCCTTCTAAGAGTATATCTTCTAACCTCTATATTAGATATATCTAAGATACCCTTAAGTAAGTATATAATATATATATTAATAATAATACTTATAGCAAGCTTCTCCCTAGTTGCACCTAGGTCCTTGCTATATACTTTTATAATATCTATAGTTATACTAATAGAATTATCGCTAGTAACCTTATTATAATAAACTATATTAACCTCCTTTCTATCGCCCCGCTCGTTAATCTTAGTAATATCACTACTATAGACCTATTAGCCCATAAGGATGCTAAAAACGCAAAAGACCTTGCTAATAAAGCTAAGGGTAATATTAATACTATTATTAATAGCATCTAATAGGAAATCCTTCCTCGCTTCGATACTATAGAGACTAACGTAGCTAATATAGATATTATTAATATTAATACTATTAGCAAGTATCTCGCTAAACTTAAGAATAATAGCGCGTCTAAGCAGGTAGTTATTAATAAGATTCGCATAGCTATTAATATAATTAAGACTAAGGAGATCGCAAGCCTTCGCACTAAGATTGCAAACCTTTATGCTATAATCGAGGGTCTCTAGCATACTAGCAATAAGCAACCTACGCCTAGTAATACTAGTAATAATAATACTACTAAGCGCTAGCAGATATCTAAGTTCGATGCACTCCTCTATAAGCATAACGCCTAATTAATAATACTATAATAATTTCTAGCGATTAGGATATAAAGAAGGAGAGAAGGAAATATTAAGTATATATATCCTAGATTGATAGAGATAGTAATTAGGATAATTGCTTTTTAAAAAGGGGGTATATATTATACGCCTTTTAGTAATATAGTTAGCTATTATATAGTATTCTATATAACTACGGTTAGGCTTAACGCCTATCCTTTAAGTAGGAGACTTCTAGTAGATAGCTTAGAAGGCTCGGCTATTATAGAATATATTACGATATACCTATAATTGCTTATTATACTATTTATTATTATTCACGCTTATATTGCTCTTTTCCTTGTTTTACTCGCAGTCTTAGCAACCCCTACTATAGCCCCAGGCTAGTAGGAAGACTGTGACAGATATATAAAAAGTTAATATAACTCAAGAAGTTAATACAACTCTTCTAGACTCTATAGCTATAGATAATCCTATTGAGGAAGAAGAAGAAGAAAGATTAGAATAGGAAAACGGAAGTTTCTCTCTAACTTATAAAAATAATAAGAGTATAACTAATAGTAACCTTCTAGGTAATATAATTATAGATACTATTAGGAAAACCTAAATATATAAATAAATCTAAATCTGACTTCTACTTACATACTAGTGCTTCTATATATATGATAATAGATAAGTCACTATTTATAAACTCTACGAATATAAACTATAAGGTTAGATAGAGAGAAGCAAAGCATCTTAATATATATCTAAAAGGTGATATTGCAATATAGTTCCTATTATATAATAAAGTGTTTATCTTAAAGGACTATTATTATATACTATAACTTAGTATTAACTTAATTAGTTAAAAAAGACTCAAGCAATATAAGATTGCTTCAATACTCTATGAAGACACTATAATCTTACATAGTTTACAATATACTCAGACTCTTTATAAGGGGGTAATAAAATCTAAACTATATTACTTACCTTTAAAGACTATTACTTCTAAGCTTAAAGCTTCATAAAGTAGTTAATATATAACTATAACATAAAAGACTTAATATAAACATAAAAAGATATAATAAATCTGAAATAAAGATAATAAGTTTCTAACCTGGCATAAAAGACTAGGTCATATAAGTAACTAAGCTTTAAATAAATTACTTAATAATATAATAAATAGTATAAATAAAGATAACTATAAAGAGGTTGATCTTAATAACTGCGAAACTTATAATAAAGAGAAGTTTGTAACTAAAGCTAATAAAATAGCTAAGAACTATAATAAGGAATATGCTCTATATTATAAAGTTGCTTTAGACCTTTGCGGTCCTATAACCACTTTAATCTACAATAAAAATCAATAGTTTATAATATTTATAAAACGAAAGTCTGGATTAGCTTATATAAAGCTTTTAAAGACTAAGGAAGCAGGTGAAGTTAATCAAGCAGTATTAGAATATTACAATAAGGTTAATATAAACGAAAATAATAATAATATAAAAGAATTCTATACAGATGGTGGTTGTGAATTTAATAATAAAATAATTAACCATACGTACCTAGTAAAAAGCATAAACTATAATAAAAAAATACCCTATATATATAAGCCTAATAGTATTATAGAACGTATTATACGTACTATAGTAAATAAGATAAGAGCGTCATTAATAGCTTCTAATCTACCATACTACTTATGGGGAGAAGTATAAAGGTATCGAGGGGCTAAGAGCCACGGTTAGGTTAAACTAATAGCAGAAGCACCCAAAAGATAGGGTCCGTATTATTACGCTACTTTTGCTTGCTTCCTCTAAGATCCCTTATTTCTAGCCTTTAGTAAGTATTTACTAAGTCTTCGCTATAAGGGTTCTATACCCTAGACCTATAGGCCTCTCTATCCCTTTAGCCTATAGTAGCTAAAGTATCTCTAGCTTCTCTAGTCTAGGTATCTAATCCCTTATAATTATCCCCCTTCTAATTATAATAGTCCTTACTATAAGATCGGCTATTATAGGTCAGCCCTCTATTATTATCCTTCTTAGCTATCCGGGGTAGGCCCCGGTCCTTTACTTATTACTACTATTATCTAGCGCGGTATCTATTTGCTAAATATTCGCTAAAAGATAGTAGAGCCCTTAGAGTTATAGATATAATAGCTAGGCTTATAATCCTATTCCTTATAGTTCCTCTCTTTTTAGGCCCTTTTATGCTCTCTATCCGGGCTATTCTAAAGGGATCCTATTATTTCCTTTTAAATAAGGGCGGTTATCCTTATAGTAACCTCGTTTTTATTCTCCCGTTATTCGCCCTTTATTTAGCAAGCACTTTCTTATGCTATACCCTTATAAAGACTTCGTTTCTTATCCTATTATTTCCTTTCGAAAGAGGGTAGTTATCCTAATAGTAGCTTTATTTTAATTCTCTTATTATTCGCTCTTTATCTAGCGAGCACCTTCTTATACTATGCCCTTATAATAACTTCGTTTTTATCCTATTATTTCCTTTTAAAGAGGGTAGTTATCCTAATAATAGCTTCGTTTTAGTTCTCCTATTATTCGCTCTTTATCTAGCGAGCACCTTCTTATATTATGCCCTTATAATAACTTCGTTTTTTATCCTATTATCCCCCTTCTAAATAGGCGCGTTATAAGGCTATTAAGTAGGTTAGATAGTAACTATTATTACTAATTTACTACGTCTATCTCCCGGTAAGTAGTACCTATTATAGTGAGTAACTGCTGTTCTTTACTATCTGAAGTCGCGTCTGCTTTTGTAATATGTTACGGTCAGCTATCCGATAGTAGGGTCTGCTAACAGAAGTTGGGGATTGAGACGTAATAATAGTATACGGGGTCGTGGTCGTGGGCTGATAGTAGATCAGGTCTTCAGAGACTAAGGTGATCAGTCTTAGGCTTAATAAGTAATTCGTAGTAAAGGTAGGCTGAGAGTATCTATAAGGATATTTATAAGTTAATTGCTAAAGAGCTATAGAAGTCTGACTATAAGCTAGGCTCAAGGTTATACTATATATAAGTCTAATTCTAGGTATATACCTTTATACCTTAGGTCGATCTAGATTATTTTAATCTAGAATAATCGTTTAGCTCCTAAGTCGTGCTGGATTATTTTAATCTAAAATAATCGTTATCTTATTATTATATAACCTATACTATAGTTCTTCCGTTCCTAAGTGAGTCCCTAGTATTCCCGTGATCCTATAGTATAAATATCTTATCCTAGTCGTCCGACGCCTAAGTAGGTTATTCGGCTATTATCCTTGCTTATAGGTTATAATATTAGGTCTCCTCTCTAAAGGTCTTATCCTCAAGACCTAATATAAGTAGGTCGTTAGTCCTAGGTTGGGGATCTATTAATCGTGTTTCCTGATTTTCCATAATGCTAATAATATATTAGATCGTATTGAAAAATCTGATTCGCGTGGAGTTCGTCGCGCCTAAGTTTATTATAATTATTAGGTCCTTGGTAATCTTATTAGATATCGTGGGTACGACGTTATGCTATGTTCTCCTTGTTTCTAGTATAACCGAGTATATAAGATAGACTTTACTAACTCGAAGCATTGTGGTAAGTATATTAAACGTGGTTTTTCGAACTGCGATAGTGCTGACGTAGCAAATACTTATGAGTAGTTAATATACGTTTTTCTAGTAGCAGCTAATTTATTATAGTAAATCGTTATTTTAAAGAGTAGAAGAGGGTAGAGCGAGAAGAAGAAGAGGCTAAGGAAGCGTTAGAAACTTTATAGACTTAACTAGCTGCAGCTTTAAGTTATTTATCTTATATTTATAAGTAGAAACGGTTTTTAAAAGAGCATAGTTCGGATTTAATCTATCGTAGGATATAGTCTATTAACGAGTAGGAGGCGGAGGAGCGTGCTCTTGAAGTATAGGAGTCCCGGGTAGTAGAAGATCTATCGTTATGGGGTGCTCCTGATAAGTCGACTTAGTCCTCTCTAGGTACTAGGGTTATAGACTTAGGTATTCCTCTAAATGTTGGTTCTTCTGAGGTTTCTTAACTAGCTTCGGGTGTTCCTAACCGAATAAATGGTTTTCCTTATTATAGTCTATCTGCTTCTATTAGTAGTTTAGTAAAGCGGTGCGGGTATCTGATTCGTTTATATCTAGTGTTCTTCTAGACTAGTGTAATAGGCGCTAGTATAGTTTCTCGTTCTTGGTATTATTGCTAGTATATTGTGAGTTCTTCTTCCGTATTAGTGATATTTTTGGCTAGCTCCTATGTATCGTCTTTATAACTATATCCTTTCTATTTAATAAGATATCGATATCTATCTAGTTCTTCTAGGTAGTCGAGGATTCGTTCGACTTCGTACTCTGGTTCGTTATTTTCCATAATGACGAGGTTATTCGTTTGTGATCCTCGTGGGGCTGGTTTGAGATGTGGAATACTAGGTGATACTTCATAGTTTCTGGGAGTTCGAGCTCGTAGTTAACTAGTAAAATTACTTGTGAAATTTTAAAAGGTCTGAGTTTTTTATAATTGAGTTTGTTATTTAGTCGTTTCGTTTTGATATTTCGCTATATAAGATAGGCGCTATCTCCCTCTTTTAAGGTTAGTCTCTTAATCCTTTATTAGTTACTAAATCGTGCTATTCGTTATTATATAAATTTAAGTTCTTTATATATATTTTCTTAGATATCCTTAATTTATTATACTAAGGCGATAGCTTTTATTATAGCTAGGCCTATCCGGGGTTCTCTATAGGTAGTTAGTTTGAATCTATAGTTAAGGTAGAAGGGGAATTCCTTAGTACTTTCTCTAATTACGCTATTATAAGCGAATTAGGCGATTAGTAGTAATATAACCTAATTATCTTAATTATAATTAATATAAGCGTAGAGGTAGGTTTCGAGGATTTAGTTAATCTATTCTATTTATCCGTCGGTCTGCGGGTAAAATATAGTAGATATTGCTTATTTAATACCGAGTTATAATATAATTAAGTTCTAAAACTTAGAAGTAAAGATCTTATCTCTATCTACTACGATTTCCTTAGGTATATTATAATTAGAGATAATATACTTAATAAAGGTATATGCATATTCTTCAGCGTTGCTTGCTTCCTTATACGGGATGAAGTAGGCGTACTTCGTGAGTCGGTTTATAATAATAAGAACGCTGTTAAAGTATACTTTTATAAGGGGTTCTTGAGACTTCGGTAGTTTGATAATGAAGTTAAGGGATATGGATTACTAGGCTATTTATAGTATAGGCAAGGGTTATAGCATGCTATATAGCTAGTATCGAGTAGGTTTGCTTTTGAGGTAGACTTTGCAGTTTCTAATTGCCTTTGCTATATATTCTCTACTAATCGTTTTTCTATATTATTATTATAGTTATTTCTAGGTTTTTATAATTCCTTAGTAACTATATATAAGATAGATATAAAACTCTATAATTACTTCGTTATCTAGTTCACTAGTCGGGCTAATACTAGATCGTCCGGCTATTATTAAGAGTTTAGTTGCTAGCACTAGGTCTCTATTATCGTTTCCTTTGAGGATTACCTAGGTTTCTTCTAGTACTAGGATATTATAGTCCGGTCGTTAGCTAAGAGCATTAGCTCTACTATTATCTAATCCTTTGTAGTAGATAATTCGAAAATTAAACTCTAATAAGATTCTAACTATCTAACTTGCTATTTATTTAATACTTTTGAGGTAGTGAAGTGCGAAAGGTTCTTATAGTCTGAGTATATAAGTACTTCGTGGATAGTTCCTAAGAGTTCAGGTCTCTATTCCTTAAAGGCTTTAATAATTACTATTAGTTCTTTATTATAGATTTAGTAGTTAAGTTCGGGTCTATGAAGTTTATAAGAGAAGAAGGTATATAGGTATAGTTACCCTTCTAAGTCTCGTTATAATAGTTATACTCCGATTGCATAGTCGGATACGTCTAGTTCTACTTCGAATTATTTCATTAGGTCTAGGATAATTAGGATAGGTTTGCTAGTAACGAGGTCCTTGATCTTCTGAAATGCTATTTATTATAGTTCTTCCTATGTAAATAGGGTGTTTTTATAGCTAAGGCTAGTGAGAGCTATATTGATCTTGCTATAGTCTTTAATAAATTTTTAGTAAAAGTTAATAAATCCTAGGAATCCTTAGACTTCCTTAAGATTATTAGGTACTAGCTATTTTTTAATAGCTTTGACTTTATTTTCTAATATATAGACTTTTCTAGGGGTAATAGTAAATCTGAGGTATTCTACCTTCTAGGTATAGAATTCGCTCTTTTCTAGTTTAACTAGGAGCTTAGCTTCCTAAAGAGCTTATAAGACGTGATATATATCTTCCTTATATTTCTTAAGTATTAGCGAGAAGATAAGAATATTATTAAGGTAAACTATTATATAAATATCGACGTACTTGCGTAAGATGTAGTTAATTATATTTTAGAAAGTTACAAGGGCGTTAGTAAGACTGAATAGTATAACGAGGTATTTGAAATATCCTTTCTATATTCTAAAGGCGGTCTTCTATTCTTCTCCTTATTTTATTCTAATTAGGTTATAAGCTCCTTTGAGGTTAAGAGCTATAAACTAGTTAGCTCTATAGAGGAGTTATCTTATCTTGTTAATAAGTAGTAATAAGTAGCGATTCTTAATTATTATTTCGTTAAGTATGCGATAGTTAACGTATAGTTATAGTTTTCTATTCTTCTTTAGTATAAATAGGATTAGGCTTCCTACTAGCGATATCGAAGGTCTAATATAACCTTTCTTTAGGTTTTCTTCGAGGTACTAGTCTAGGGCTTCTATTTCTATTAGATTAAGTCCGTAGATCTTATTAAATCGTGGTTCTTTCCCTTCCTTAAGGGGAATTTCGTAGTTAAAACTAGTATATTTAGGCAGTCCGGTCTCTAACTTAGCTATAAAGAGTTTCTTATAAACTCTATATTCTTCTAGGATAGATAGAAATAGATTATTCTTTTATTTAAGATCCTTCGTTATTAATAGTTATAATACGGCTTCTTTTGCCTTAAGGTAGTAGATATATCATTTTGCTGCTCCTTATTATATCGATTCGTTTGAAGCCTGATTTTAATAGGGCTGCTTAGGGACTAAACCGTCGTAGTCTTAATAGAGTTAGCCTTTTCTCTAATCTATCTATAGGTTATTCGTTCGTAGCTAGGGTAGTCCTAGCATTATATTATATATTCCTATATTAGTAATATCTAATTAGATTCTTTCTTTCTGATCTAGATAGCTTATCTCGAGGGGTATAGTCTCGTTATAGATAGTACCTCCTTTGTACTTGAATTCTTCTCCTTCTGCTATATATAGGCGGTATAGTCGCTCTTTTCCTCCCTATTATACTTTTAGCTTGTTAATAGCTCGGGGGGTAATATAGTTAGCTTTAGCTCTGCTATTAATTAGCGCGAGCGTTATCTGCTAGTTAATAATAACTTCTAGTTCGATATTATCCTTATATCCTTATAATACTTAGTAAATAGATCTTTTGCTTATTACCTATTATAATCCTTTTTTAATAGGCGAGTCTAGTTTTTTAACTACTCGAATAATCCAGGGTAAGTAATCTGTTTTCCTTCCCGTCTTACCTTTATAAGGCTATTCTCGCGGATTTTAACCTATAGAGGTCTAGGTCTATTCTTTACGATTCTCTAGGTATGTGCTTTTTTTTAATAGTATATTTAATACTTATCTTATTAATATTCGTCCTACTTTATTATATCATCGTATTAATATCTTATAGGAAATTGCAAGCTAGGTCTGAAGATTATAAGGTTATCTTCGAATAATACTATAGTCTATCTAACTATAATAGATATTGAGTAGACTTCTTAAATAGGCTCGTCGTTATATCTTCTAGGGTAGAATTAGTAATTATGCTTTTCTCCTATATATTCTTTGCACTTATTATGGAAGTATTAAGGCTAGAAGAGGGTTCGGTAGAGTTAATAGTTGCTTCTTAGTGTAGGGTAGTCTTCTATATATAATTTAGGAACGTAGTCTTATTCTCGTTAGTTTACTAGAGTACTATAAAAGTATTATTATTACTAGTCTCGAAATATATTTACTTCTTAATACTATAGAAGTTACTTAGTCTCGTCTTCTTGATCGTCGGGTTCCTCTTTAGAGCTAGAGTTATCTATACTAGGAGTATACCTATAGGTAATCTCTACTTAAGTATATTATCGAGTAACGTCACGAGGTTTATCCGAGTTATAAGGTGAACTTTTGCCTTCTCTAAAAGTCTAGTTATAAGTTATATTAAGAAGTTATTATTCTATTAGCAGGTTATACTAATATTCTAGTTCTTTATTAGATTCTTCTTTAACTTATTTTTTAAGTTCTTAATTGATTTATTTAATCTAAGCGGGGTTTCTACGTGCGTTCTTTCGTCGTTCTATATATATAAGCATAGCTCTTAGTTATCTTTCCTATATAGGGTTATAGTATTTATCTTAGATTCGTTCTAGGTATACGAGTTTAGCTAACTAAAGGCGTGCGAGTCTTTATTTATTATCGTTTTCTAGTTCCTAGTTGCATATAGTAGAGGGTATGCTGACGGGTCTTCGTTATTAGATCCGTAGCGTCTCGTCAAGCTGTTCTCTAGGCTCTCTAGTTGTTTTGTTGACGTGTATTATTACTAGGGTCTTAGGACGAGTGTCCGAGGCGGTTACGTCGTGTGTTATTCTAGTTATTACTGGGCTTGTTGTCGTTTCGTCGACTGTTGAACTTGTGTTAAGGCTGCTACTAGTACTTGCGTCCTGAATTAGGTCCTTGTCGTTTCTCGCCTTTTTCCTTGCAGCGTTCGAATAATTAGTTATTAATCTTAATTATAAGTTCAGCGTATTAGAGGAAGTCGTCGGGGCGGTTAACCTTAATAATCTTATCTTTAACTTCGTCCTTAAGTCCTTAGTAGAATATAAAGATCTTAGTTTCCTTAGTAAGATCGAGTTAGATACTTAGTTATCTAAAAGTAGTAGCGAATTCTTTAGTAGATTTAGTTTATTAAAGTTGCAATAGTTTGCGCTTAGCTTATCGCTTCTTATCGGGGTCTTAAAAGAGCGAGTAGAGAGTATTTTTAAATCCTTAGAAACTACTATATATATCGTAAGTCTCTATAGAGCATTCATCTAAGGTTTTATACTTAAGGAATTCTTCTTAGATAGGTTCGAACTATTTAAGGGCTCGTCCTCTAAGGTAAGTAGCTATATAGACTACCTTTTCGGTTTAATTAGTGAAATTGCTATAGTAGAAATTCTAGTAGTTCTTAACTTAAATTAGGAATCCTTTAAGATATCCGGGGGTACTATTATAAGTTATTAGGGGGCTAAGCTTAAGCTTCTATTATCCTCTAGTAGGGGTTATAATAATATTAGCAGTAGCGCGTAGGGTTCTAATTTCCTTCTGGAGTTCTTTAATATTAGTATTGCTATTCTATCCTCTTAAATAGATAACTTCGTTCTCTAGGTCTGCAATATATTGAGGGCTATTTCCTAGCTACTATATTATTCTCTTAAGGCTCTGGAGTTCTATAGCGGTTTCGTTATATATAGTCTGGATTTTAGCGACGTTATTATCTCCCTTTTTAACTCTAGTTTAGAGTTAGTTATAGGTGTCTTTCTTTAGGATTACTTTATTATTAGAATCTATAGCTATAGGGGCTCCTTTAAGTTCTTTAGCTAGGTTTCGGACTAGTTACTATAAAGAAGAGGAGGTTCTAGGAGTAAGTAACTTAGCAGAGGCGTGAGAAGATATCTTATCTATACTATTTAGTAGTCTTAATAGTTAACTTATTAAATAGGAGTAATTAAAGTGTTATAGTTAGCTATCTAATAGTAGGGTTTGCTAATAGAAGTTAGGGATTGAGATATAATAATAGTATATAGGGTTGTAGTTATAGGCTGATAGTAGATCAGGTCTTTAGAGACTAAGGTGATTAATCTTAGGCTTAATAAGTAATTCGTAGTAAAGGTAGGCTAAGAGTATCTATAAGGATATTTATAAGTTAATTGCTAAAGAGCTATGGAAGTCTAACTATAAGCTAGGCTTAAGGTTATACTATATATAAGTCTAATTCTAAGTATATACCTTTATACCTTGGGTTGATCTAGATTATTTTAATCCAGAATGATCGTTTAGCCCCTAAGTCGTGCTAGATTATTTTGATCTAAAATAATCGTTATCTTATCGTTACGTAACCTATACTATAGTTCTTCTGTTCCTAAGTAAGTCCCTGGTGTTCCCGTGATCCTGTAGTATAAATATCTTGTCCTAGTCGTCCGACGCCTAAGTGGGTTATTCAGCTGTTATCCTTGCTTACGGGTCGTAACATAATAGTTCGGCGAGGTCTCTTTAGCTATCTATAAAATAACGGCTTTTTCCCGCCCTAGGGTTAGTTCTTTTCCCTCCTTATTATATTATATTATTTAATAACTACTTTCATATTATCTAAGCCCTTTATCGAGACTTCGTAGAACCTCCCTATCTTTTAATACTTCCTTAAATATTATAAGCGCTAAGAGCCTTATTAGCTAACTCCTCGCTAAGTATAGCCCTACTAAGGCTAAACTTAGCAGTAGTAACTATTAGCGTAATTAGGCGGGTAGTAGCGAACCCTGCGTTAGTTACGCCCTATAGCTCCCTAAGAATGCCTAGGTTATCTATACCTATCGCTATAATAGTAATTATATATATAAGTTATGCCGGGTTTATAGTATTAAGTGCTATAGGGTAAGTTTAGCGACCGTTTAGTAGAGGTATAAGCTAACTTTTCCTATTTCTAGATTCCTATTTATCTTATTAGTACTACTTATTTCTATTAGAACTAGGTTAAGCGTTATATCTATGTAATTGCTACTAGCTAGTATTAATAGCATGAGATCTTCTATATCTTCATAGCTATAGAGCAGGGGCAGGAGCTTCTCTAATACTTCTATAACTAGTTAGTAAACCCTATTAGTCTTAAGCTTAGTTCTAAGAACTATAAGAACTAGCTCCTCGCTATAGGTATCGAGGAGAGTATAGCTTTATATACCTAGGTATATCTATAGGTTTCGCTCGAGGTAGGTTTTACCTTATAGTTAGTCTCGCCCTTTTATTAGTCTAATATATATTTATAGGCGGCTTACTAGGCTAAGGATAAGGTTCTAGTTAAGGAGATCATAGTATAGCTCGATAATACTCTCCCTACTTACTTATATAATAAGACCTATATTTTTAAGTAGGCTACCTTTTTTAATAAGCTTACTAATATCCTAATAATATAGCTTTTAAAGAGCAATACCTATATATCTACGCTTCCTTTATAGGAGCCTTCAAAGGTCTAAGGTTCCTATATGCTTCGCAATACTTACTACTATACTCCCGTTGCTATCTTTAAAGTTATTAGTAGTAATCCTACGCCTTAACTAAATTCTTAGAAGAAGGTTAGCAACGCCTTAGCGATAGCTTAGTAATACTAGGTTTATAATAGCAAGGAGGATAAGTCCTCTGCTATAGAGGATAGCAACTCTAATAAAGCTATAGAGAGCGATAGTTAGGGTAGTAATAGTAGTACTACTAGCAAGAGCTCTAAGGAGGAGAGCGAGGATAATAATAATAATAATAAGGGTAATAATAACGATAATAAGTAGTAGTACTAGCAGAACTTTAGCGAGAGTACGGTAGATTTCTATAGTAATATAAGGTTAAATACCTATAGGGTTTGTATTATTTTTATAGGGGGGGGGTCTTCTCTTTAGCATTTTAGCTATCTTATAGTTAATTAACTTTTCTTATTAATCTATACTACTCGTTATCCTACTTATAATACGATTTGCGCTGCTATTTCTTAAATCTAGCGAGGATTTATAAAGCGTTCGCTAAGTATTCTTCAGGCTCCTAGGTATTATATTCTACTAGCTAGCCTTTCTACTAAACTAAATATAGGGAGCTTATTAGCGCTTCTCTCTATAATATAATATCCTTAACTTCCTATTCCTTAGGGTCTTCTTTAAGGTCTAGGAGCTACCCCTTAGCGAGCTTTTAGCTATACTATAGCTTAAGCAGAGTAATAGAGAAGATATTATATACTCTACTATACTTCTCTAGGAGTTATACTCTATAGGTATTAGGGCTTATAACTTCTATAACTAGTATAGGAATAAATCTTAGGGCGAGCTTTTGCTAACCCTTTGCGAAATAGAAGTTCTTTATTAAGAGTCTTATAATATCTCTAATATAATATAATTATACTTTTCTTCTAGCGTTTATATTCTTAGCTTATACCTTAGTTATATATCGCTAGGTCTTAGCTATTCTTTAGTAAACCTCTATTAGCTTCTTAAGCCTTTTATTAACCCCTTAAGTCCTAATTTCTACGTTTAGTAAGTAGTAGTTAACTATTCGAGGGTAGTATCCTATAAGGGCCTTAAATAGGGATATGCTAATAGTAGCATATTTGCTATTATTATATGAAAATTCGGCCTTAACTAGTTATATTACTTATTAGTCGCGCGAGCCTTTGCTAAACTTTATAAGATATATAGTTAGGGTCTAATATATTCTTTCGGTCTAACTATCTATCTATAGATGCTATGCGGTAGAGATGCGCCCTTCTATATCTCAGGCCTTAGTCTAGTCTCGCTAGAACTAGCTAGTAATTAGTTTATCTTAGTTATTAATAATAACCTCTAGCGTGCTATATTAGCACTTGATCTCTTAGTATAGGATCCTCGCTAAACCCGTAGTATCTAGTTGCTTAGTTATTACTAAGAACCGTGCTACTTTAGTTATTTAATATATAATTACTAGGATCGTATTATAAGTAACTCCGTTATCTTAGCGACTTTCTAGCAAGCTAGTTAAGAAGTCTAAGGAAATCTATTAGAATAGCTATACTAGTAGTTCTAGTATTTATAATAGCTTATATAGCTTATGCCGTAGTATGCGCGCCCCTTAGCAGCGCGGGTACTTAGCGACGTATTGCTATATATCCTCTATTAAATATAGCTAATAAAACTTTCGCAAGATTAGCTTAGCTATCTTATTTGCTCCTATATACCCTAATCTAGGCGTGTTATAGTAGTTTTTTAGGATTTTATAGCAGAGGGATCCCTCTTCTAGGATAATAAGTCTTCTTCTAAACCAAAGGATATTATTCTTATTAACTCGGTATCCTTAGTATTCCCTAGCGTTCTAGCAAACCTTAGCTATAATATCTCTATAGAAGGGGTCTTTAGCCTGCAGTCCTCTAACTATCTATTCAAGACCCGCGCCTAGTTGCAGCATATAAGCCGTTTTATCCTAAATAAGCTCCCTTATTATAGCATATAGGATATACTATTCCGGTATAGTAACCCTAGCTCCCCCTGAGTCCTCTAGCCTATTGCTATTCTCTCGTAGAGTAGTTAGCATAGCATCTATATATGCTTTCGTATAGGTAATAGCGCTAATATATATACTTATATATAGTAGCTTATTAGTACCTATTATAGGGTAGTACTAACTTGAGGGTAAGGATCCCTTAACCTTAGAGCTAGCCCTCTAGTAAGGTTCTTATATACTTCGCTAGATAGCTCGGGTATAAGTTCTCGCAACTGCTATAGTTCCTTTAAGCTTAGCAATATACTAGCGAATATTTGCTAAAAGCTAGCTAATAAGCCTAAGTTTCTTTCTAAGGGTAGGAAGTATATTATCTACCTTAGTATCTTCTATTATATAATTAGGGCGTTATAATAGTCTATCTGCTGGATTAATAACCCCTAACTTATACTAGATTTCAAAGTCAAATACTAATAAGCAGTAGACCTATCGCGCGAGTCTTCTATAAATATCCTATATAAGTATAGTAAGCACTCCTTTTAGCGCTATATAGTCTATAAGTATTATAAATTTCTTAGGGAGTCTTTATAGGTACTACGCCTAGTGATCTAAACTTTCTATAATAGCAAGGAGTTCTTATTGCCCTATAGCTTAGCACCTCTCTATATCTAAGAGCTTCCTTAACTAGAAGGCTACTAGGTGCTAGCCTATACTATGCTTCTATAAAAGCATACTAAACGCTACCTAAGTAGATATATTAGTTTTAACCCTGGTTTCTAACGTTAGGTTATAGTATCTTAGTATTAGGGCTTTAGCGAATGCTCTCTGAAGTATCTTAAATATAGTCTATATCTCCCCTATCTAGGCGAAGGCTCCCGACTTCATACCGTTCTAGCTTCCCTTGAGTATGCTAGTTATAGGGGCTGCGATATAAGAATATCTTATAATAAACTTATAATAAAAGTTATAGAAACTAAGGAATACTTAGATATCTCTAAAAGACTTAGGCACTAGCTATTCAGCAACCGCTTAGACTCTATCCGGGTTTATTTTAATACTATCTTAGGTAATATAGAACCCTAGAAAATCTACTTCTATCTAGTAGAAGTCGTACTTCTTTAGTTTTATAAATAGCTTAGTAGCCCTTAGGTAGCATAGGATAGTATAGAGGTCCTTAGTATACTATTCCCTTATATCTAAGTAGATTAGAATATTATCTAGGTATATAATATAGCAGGTATCTAGAAGGTTAGCGAGTATTTAGCGAATATACGCCTAAAAAGTTACTAGGGTATTCGTAAGCTTAAATAGTATTATAGTATACTCGAAGTAACTATATCGCATTCTAAATGCTATTTTCTACCTATCTACTTTATTAATTATAATTTAATAATATACCTCGCTTAAGTTAATTTTTAAAATAAACTTCGCTCTAGCAAGCCTATCTAGAAGCTTGCTAATTAGTAGTAGAGGATAATAGTTCTTTACTATGATTTTATTTAATCCCCTATAGTCTATATATAGTTATAAGCTTCTATCCTTCTTAGGCATAAATAATACTAGTGCTCCTATAGAGCTAGTTAAGCAGTATATATAGCCTGCTGCCTCTATATCCCGGATATACTTAGCAAGTATTCGCAACTACTCCGCTAATATAGGATAGATCGGTTTATATAGGGGTTCCTTACTAGGTTTTAGTTTAATATAATATACTACTCCCTTTAGCCTTAGAACTTTCTTTACATTCTCCTTATTAAAAATGTTAATAAAGTCTTTAAGTTCCCTAGGAATCTTCTTCTCCTACTTATTATCTAGTAAGTATTCGCCTAAGGACTTTATATCCTTCTTATTAGGGCTTATAATACTTATTAGATATATAATATAGGCTTATTAGCTATTCTCTATAATTTCTTAGATAATCGCCTCTAGCTTAGCAAGCGAGAGGGGTTTATATAACTAGGTATATATATAGGTATCTATATAGATACCTTCCTATCCTATTAAGTCGTTAGATAGAAGGATATCTCCTGCTCCTTTAGGGCGAGGGCTTATAATAAAAGCCTAGTAAATTTTCTATAAGTAACCCTAACTATCTATAAAGAAGAATATAAGCTAATAGACCTTACTTATAAGCATAAGCCTTCCCTAGAAATCCACTAATTTAGGGGCTATAATACTAGTAGCCTCCTTTAGTTGGAGCTTCTCGACGAGGTCTTCTTATATAACGTCTACTACTATATAGGTATCTATATTAACCTCTAGTTCGACTTTACTAGATACTCGGAGCGCTAACGCCTATCCCTTAATAGTCTATCCTATTAGAACTAAGGTAATTTCTAGTATAATACCCCTTAGGGTTATATCTATGCCTACTTATTTCCTAAGTCTTTAGTATTAGTTATACTAAGTACTATAATTACGCTTATCCCGCCCCGCCTTAGGTTTAGGTTCTAATTACTACCTATTAGCTATATATAGGGTTTAGTATAGTTAGGGGAGATATAGCTATACTTCTTATAGTTATAGCATTAGGGTCCCTAGGAGTTAGTAGATATACTACTAGCGCTAGGCATTATATAAGCATCTACTAAGTAGTTATTCTAAGATAGGGTCTCTAGGTAGCAATCCCTTAAGTCTATTAACCTAGGGGATTACAAGCTGCTCTTATAAGGGCGGTCTAGAGAGCCTAAGTATAGTTGCTTATATAACGCGGAATAGCTAGCAGACGTTCCCCCGCATCTCCCTTCTATAATCTCCTATAATCTCTATATATATAGGGTAATAGTATATATATTAGTATAGTTAATATCCTGCTTAAAGAGTTTATCCTTTAGGGTTCTAATAAGGCCCTAAAAGAAGGCATATACCTTTATATTACTAGTACTCAGCTTGCTAAATGCTCGGTTAATAGACTCCTATCAAGCTTAATATATAATTAGTTTCTTATTATCTTTCTAGTAATACTATCTTAGAGTATTATAGTAGTTCTATTCTTAGAGCTCGGGTATAATATGCTACCCTCTTATAAAAATTCTAAAGTCTTCCTATTTAGGGTCTATCTAGTTCTCTAACTTATCTATAAGCATTTGCTAATAATTCCGCTATTCTATTTATAGGATATGCTCTATTATACTTAAAGCCTATTAGATATACTAGCTATTAGAGTAGCTAGGGCGGTGCTTATAAGCCTCTTTAACTATAATAAGCTAATCTTCTCTTATTATACTAATAGATTCGCTAGTAAGGTGCGCTATATTATAATTCAGGGGTTTTTTATAAACCTTAGGCAATCGCTTAGCAGGAGCTCGGTTGCTTAATATAGTAGCAATTAGCTCCTATTAGTTAGCTATTATAGTTATAATCTATTATATTAGCACTTAGCTAGTTGCTTTATCTAGCCCTCTAGCTTAGGCTAGCCTATTAGCTGCAGCTATAGATATCTAGCCCATTAGCCTATCCGGTTTATAGGAAGGGGTCTTATATACCCTATTCTCCTATATATACTTAGTATCTATATAGCGAGTATTTAGCATAAGTAGCCTATTCTCTTTAGAGCCCCTAGCCTCGCTTAAAGCATAGCTTCTTACCTCCCCTTATTAGCTTATATTATCCTCTAATTACTCGCTAGGGTTAGCTTCCTTATAAAGGTTTATATAGGCTATTTTACTCCGCTCTTAGTAAATATTAGGCATAGGTTCCTTAGCCTAATTAATAGGCGTTGCTCGGGTATATAATATTATTATTATTACTAACCTTCCTAAAGCAGGGTAGAAGCAAAAGAATTATAAAGGTATTAAGGGGCTAAGAGCTATAGTTAGGTTAAACTAATAGTAGAAGCACCTAAAAGATAGGGTCTATATTATTATATTACTTTTGCTTGCGTCCTCTAAGATCCCTTATTTCTAGCCTTTAGCGAGTATTTACTAAGTCTTTGCTATAAGGGTTCTATACCCTAGACCTATAGGCCTCTCTATCCCTTTGGCCTATAGTAGCCGAAGCGTCTCTAGCTTCTCCAGTCTGGGTATCCAGTCCCTTATAAGAAGCTGCTTTAGTAGCAGTATATATATATAATAGGACACCACACTCTGCATTAGACTATAAAACACCTTTTGAAGTTGCTTTTAATATAAAGCCTAATATAGCTAATATAGCTATATAGGGTAGTATTTACTACTATAAGAATAAAGACCCCTCTATAAGAAAGCTTTGAACTAGAGCTTATAAAGGTGTTATTATTAACTATAATAATAATATATATATAAAGTCTTTAGTCTACAGAAGAGAAAACCTCTCTGGACAAGGGATATTAAAATAATAAAAAATACTTTAATTACTTCTAAACAAAAAGAGCCTACTATTATAAAGGACTCTATAAAATATAGATCTCTTAATATTAAAAATATAAAAGATAATACACGTGATATATATAGCGGACCACAACACTTAAACCAAGGAAGTAATAATAATAATAATAAAACTAAGCTAATAGTAGAAATACCCACTGTACCTAAAGAGAAGCAAGAACTTTACAAATAGGTAGTAGATAAAGAAAGAGCTCTTATAACTATAAAAGACTGCCTAGTTCTATTAAATATATCTGCTATAAACAAAAATAAAACTGAAGCTTCCTATATTCTATCTATTAATACTCTATTAGATCCTTCTATATATAAAAAAGCTATAACTAGTCCTAATAAGGATAATTAGATTCAAGTAATAATAGAAGAAATCAAAGAATTAGAGTTGACTAAGACTTAGTTAATAATAAACTTTATTCCACCTAATAAAAAGGCCTTAGGAGATTATTAGGTTTATATAACTAAATATAACAATGGAGGAGAAATAATACGCTATAAAGCCTGATGGGTTATATAAGGTTTTATCTAATATATAGGTATAGATTACCTTAAGACCTTAAGTACTACTTATGCACCTGAAGACTATAGAGCTATACTAATTATATTAGTAAAATATAGCTGGTTTACTAGGCAATATAATATTAAAAACACCTTTTGTTATGCTCCTATAGATAGGCACTTATGGGTAGTACTACCTATAGGTTTTATATATAACCCAATTACCTATAAATTAGAATATAATAATAATAATAATAATAATTCTAAACAATATTACACATTGCAAAAGGCTTTATATGGTTTAAAGCAGAGCCCTAGACTCTAGTATAAATTCCTTAAGAAAGTTCTGTATAAACTAGGCTTTAAATCTAGCCCCTATAATAAGGGTATTTTTATTGCTAATAATAATAAAATAAAGGCTATAGTAATAAGTCACGTGGACGATTTTATAGTTACTTTGCCTAAAGAAGAGTATATAACTCTCTTTTATAATTTTCTATTATAAGAATTAAATATAAAGGATATAGGTAATCCTATAACGTTTCTAGGTAACGAGATATCTGTAGATAGAATAAATAAACTTATAGATATATATCAGTCTTAATATATAAATAAACTCTTAAATAGATATAATAAAGAGTAGGTTTTTCCCTATGAAACTCCTATAGACCCTAAGATAAAAATATCTCCTAATAAAGGATAAGCTTCTAATTTAGAAATTAATGAATTCCAACAAGAAGTAGGCTCCTTAAACTATTTAAGTCTTAAAACAAGGCCTGATATAACATCTATATCTAGATATATCATGAACTGAACTGTCACCTCGACAGCTACCTCAGGCCTCGCTAAGCGCAGCGCCGACTTGGACGAGGCTATCGTCATCAAGATCTTGACTGCCTATGGCGATGTGAAGCCTAGCGCCGGCGGCGAGTACCCCCACCTTCACCCTTCCTCGAACAAGATCACCCTCGGCACCGGCCAGCGCTACGACAGCAAGGAGGTGGAGGAGCTCATCAGACTCGTCTTGGATGAGGCTCAGTCTCAGTACGCCAAGGCGTAAGGGCTCACGGGCAGGAGCTTTTGCCGCCATGGCAGAGTTTAGCTGTGTGGGCGTGTGGCTGGAAGATGGCTTACAACCGGAGACTGACATGTCATATTCCCTCTTGGTCCCGATAGCTTACACAATATGACCGTTGTCTCTCTTAGTTCTATTGGTTGAAAGCTCAACGCATGGATGTTCCCGTGTGATGGGAGTCGAGTGAAGTTTTGCACATGTCCTTTGACGTCCCAGAACGGGGCAGACCACCGTACTTAGTTATCAGACACAGCCGTGGAAATAGCATCTTCAAAAGGGAAATATACAAATGTAAAGGTACAAGCATCATCCTAATGCCCTGCTGTGATAATCAAGTGACGGAATACATGATTCTTCCAAGTAACGTAGTTCAGTCCTGTTCGGGGGGTTGTTGAAAGCCTCCAATACAGGAAGCTTCGTCAGGCAGTGTCTCGTGTGTTGCAGCCCTATTCGTGAAGGCTGATGATGTTAGTCCCCACAGTACTGATAGAACCAACACAAGGTTCCATTGGAAAGAGGAGCTGAGGTGCTGTAGAACCAACACAGGGTACCATTGGAAAGAGGAGTGGAGGTGTTGGCAGCACCTTTTTCAGGACAGGGTAAACCACGAGATTCTGATTTGCAAGAAGTGCAGGCTATGTTGGTCGGACGATCCCCACACGTCTTGTATCTGCATTCCACTCGCACTCCTCGGGGTGGTGGACGAGCGAGGATGGACGAGCAAGACCACCTTCCTAAGACCGTAGCATCGTCCGTCCACCTCCCCCTCGCTGCCCTGTTAATAAGGTACTTCGCAGTATTCGGCCCGGATCAGCCCCACTAGAAATGAAACGAGGCTCTTTCAGGGACCTGGCGTTCCCCTTCCCGGCTCGTTCCTAATGTACACATAAACCCAGTGTTCTTCACTCCAACAGCAACTTCCACCTGACAAAGCATCTTGTAGTCAGAGGTCGCCAAAATGGCTCGAAATCATGCCGACGATGTTGGAAGCGAGACGACTCCCTTGATTGCACCTTCTTCCCCTGGCGGGGAGCCCCTCGCACCTCCGTTGAGCGCCTCCACAACGAATTCCACACAACAACGCAAGAGTCTCGGCATCGTCACGACTTGCATCTTACTCATCATCCTCCTTGAGCTCGGCGCTTATCTCGCCACCATCCCGCTCAATCAGGTCCTTGAGGAAATCATTTGCCGCAACCTCGACCCGCATCTGCCACCTGACACCAACGACCCGCGATGCAAGGACAAGGCCGTTCAGGCCGAGCTGTCTATTGTCAGAGGATGGCAGAGCACGCTGGACTTCATCCCCGGTCTGCTTACTGCTGTGCCGTATGGCTTCCTTGCCGATAGACGGGGACGTGAGTTGGTCCTCAGCCTGTCCCTGTTGGGCATTACTCTGTCCAGCGCTTTTTACATTTTTGTTTGTACGTATCCCACCCTTTCCGAAAAAAAGAAAACCGCAGCATCTTGAAGCTAGATTGGCTAACCGGAGCAAAGGCGCTCTGCCTGACCTGTTTCCTCACCGCCTAACATGGCTCTCTGCCATCTTTACCATCATTGGCGGCGGCCCTGCCGTCTTCAACGCCATGGTCTTCACCATCGCTAGTGACGTTGTTGAAGCAAGTCAAAGGTATGCAACCTGTCTTATCCATCATTGTCAGTTGTCTCTGGCTCACTCTTTCTCAAGATCAACCATATTCTCTTACCTCGCTGCTGCTGTAGTTGGAGGCGAGTTGCTCGCTAGTCCGTTGGTATACTTTCTCATGGGGTTAGACGTCTGGCTTTCCATCTACGTCGGCCTGGGTTGTCTTGTCCTCAGCATCGTTGTAAGCCTCATGCTCCCCGAGACACTTCCCAAAGAACAGACATATGGCCCTTCCAAGTCCACCCAATCGCTGCCATGGTATGACGTAGTCCGGTCAGAGCTGGCAAGACTTGGTCAGGCAGTGCTGTGGGTGGTATGGAGAGAATGGCGCGTCTTGCTGCTGCTTTTCACCTTCCTGTTGACGACCCTGGGCCGGTTCGCACAAGAGATTCTTTTACAGTATGTGACTAAACGATATGGTTGGTCATGGTCACAGGTAAGAAGACCCCCTGTCCCCCCGGAATCGCCTGCTCACTTGAAGAACCCCTTAATCTAGGCCAGTCTCCTGCTCTCCGTCCGAGCTTTTCTCAACCTCGTCCTCCTCACTGTCATCATCCCGTCAGGAAGCTATCTACTTATCCACAAATTGTCGAAATCGCCTCAGTACACCAACTTATCTCTGGCGCGAGCGAGCGCCCTCCTTCTTACCGTTGGCGCCTTTGTGATCGGCCTGTCTGAAACATCAGCCGCCATGGTCTTTGGCCTCGGCGTCTTCGCTCTCGGCACGGGATACAACATCCTCATCCGCAGCCTGCTGGCATCCGTCGTAGAGAAGGATAATATCGGCATGTTGTATACGATGATGAGCATTGCTGAGACGGTAGGGGCCCTAGTAGCCGGCCCTTTGCTTGCTATATCGTTCCGTACTGGCTTGGAATGGGGTACTGGCTGGATTGGGCTGCCATACATTTCTGCTGGTTGTCTGTTGGCAGTGGCAACCACTGTTGTGTTTTTCACCAGCTTGTCTCGCTTGCAGCCCAAAATTTTGGGTGAAGCACAAGCGCAACGTTGAAGTCTCCGGACTTTTCCACGTGAAGCATCTTAAGTCCGTCCACCAACGACTTGCCCTATTACTTATTGTAGTAATCAAAATTGACAATCTCCACTTAAATTGAGTCTCTCTCAGTGTCATCATGTAAGGTAAAATGACGTGATAAATACGAGGCGCCGTTGACCCAAACTACCTTACACAGAAGGCTGGCGAAGCATACACGCCCATTTCTGAACACCAGTCTCTGATACATCATCAAAGCCGTCAAAGTCAATGGCGACTTCATCCACTGTTACGCACCCAAACTTCTCGAAAAACGGCTGGAGAGTCACAGCAGTCTCCAGGTATGCCGAGGAACCGGTTTCATCCGCCTGCTGCAAACCCCACTCCAGAAGCTTTCTCGCGGCGCCTTGGCCCCGAACATCTGGGTAGACGTCGAGGAGACCGAGAACTAGATAAATAATCATGAGTAGGGAGAGCCAGGAGGAGCTCGCGGAAGTTGCCGGGACTGACCTAGACACTTCTGCTCGTCGACGTACTTATCCCGCTTCTCTTTCAGGGCGTCCAGAATACAGTTCCATAACTTCATGCTAGTCACTGACGCAGCCACGGCAGCAGCCTTTTGCTCGGCAGTCTCGGCATCCTTTTCCGGGGTCCATCCATCAAGATGGGCGCGTAAAGGTGACGGCGGAAAGGTCAAGGGCACCTGCCATCGGGCGTACCCCAGGACCCTGTCGGTATCGGAATCCGATACCTTAATGAAGCGTGCCGATGCGGTCGTGAAGAAGCTCCCCGCTCACCAGAGTGGAGATGGCCAGGGCCTCGGAAGGCTGGGCTAGACTGACTTGTAGAGGCATGGATCTGGGCGCGGAATAAGGTGTCTAGTGTTGTTGTTGGCAATGCAGGGAGACCACCGACCTACCTTTTAAGCTTCCGCATGCCAAGTGTGATTGGTAGCGGCAAGAATTGCACATTCTGCAGCCCGGAGACCCGGCAACTCAGATAGTCGCCTCTCATCACTTCTTACCCTTACGCCCTGTGGGCCCAGCTTGAGCTTGACATGGCTCATCGATAACTTCAACGGACCTAATTGGCGGAATCACGAATGAAGGGGGGGTGGGTTCCAACAGACTTCGCGGGAAAGTGACAAGGATAAAGAGGGGGTCTATGAAAGAAAGCTATCAGGCTGATAAATGTACCCCTGAACCCATGTACACAAAGATCTCCCCAACCATTTTTAGGCACTGGAGAGGCACATACATGGTGTTATGTCACAAACGGGTACGGTGCAGAGTGAGAGAGTCAGTATACGTCGGTATAACCAAGGTTGAACATTCTTCTCTTGCCCCCCCCCCCCCCTAACTACGTGAGGGTGCGTGAGGGCTAGAGGACTTATCTAGGGGGCCACCTGGTGCCTCCCTATATCTCCAGGCTTCCCTAAGATAGCCCGATGGACCTAACGGACGTCCCTAAAATAGCCCGATAGGCCCTTTTCCCTGCGATATTATCCTAGCTCGTAATATGATCCCCCCCTTCTAAACTAGTCTATCCTCAGACTAGACTACTTAGTAGTTATCTAGGGGGTACCTAGTGCCTAACTATAAGCTTTCTTAGTTTCTGATCTATAGGCTAAGAATTTAATATCCCTTATTCTAGCTATATAACTCTTCCTTAGATAGCTAGGTAGCTTAGAGGAGTAGCTAGCTAGTAATAGGGTACCTATCCTCTACCCTAGCTACTCTTATAGCTCTTATACCTAGGTATTAAGGGATTTTATAGCTTAGAGGAGCTTAGAGGAGAAGTTAGCTAGTAGTAGGATACCTAAGTCACAGAAACCCCAAGAGAGGATATATCGAGCTCGAACAGCCGGCTTGCTGAGTGATTCATTATGCTGACCGATACTGTGAGCAGAGTCGTTGGGTTCTGTCTGTCTGCGGGGAGCGCTTCCGGATTCAGGGCAAGTGCCTCCATGCAGCCAAGATCATTTTCAGTTCACTTTAGGGCGTGCATTCACAAGTAGGCATTTATAGGTGGAACAATCTATAAGAAGGTGCAATATAGCGGTATAGACCAAATACATAAGAGACCTTGGATGGCTATGTAGGGGCGTTTTGCTACTAGAAGCATATTAGTATCAACCATAGCAAAGAAGACACTCAAGACGGAGACGCAGGAACAGCATAAGTTCTCTGCCAGCAGCGAGGCTCTTGATGTTGGACCTGCAGTGTCGTAAGCCTCATCCTTCAACTGATATAGAATATATAACTAACGTTCAAAGCCCTTATATAAGCCTGAGCTGCAAGATCTACTTCAAAACCGGATAGCCGTTTATAGTTCCACGGGACCTCATCCGTGTGAGCGTCGAGCTTGATAAGGTCTGTAGTGACTTCAATGAGATCCACATCGAAGATGTGCTGGACGAAGCAGGCCACGTACTTAGCAAAGCCTTAATAAGAGATATTCACTACATGACTCCAAAGTGTTAACCTAGTTTGAAATTAGTGTATATATCTACGCTGCTGCCCGAGCCTACGGCCTCTTAGGTTTAGTTGAGGTTGCTAAGGGAAATATCTCTCGTCTTGTAAAAACGTTACCTGCGCTAGATGTTATCATCTTGGCTGCTGGTGGATGCGAACTCCTGCTGGACGATGACTTGTGGTTCTTGGGCTTTATAAAGATGCGTGTTGAGGACCTGTTCGAAGACCTAGCTTCCCTTAATCGGTTAGTCTTTCTAGGGTGCTATTATGGCGCTTCGACATACTCTAAGATGTTAGCTAAAAGCATAGTTCAGATATGCTGCGAGAACTCGGTTTCTCTCAAGTCAGCCGAGTCTAGGGTTCTATCTCCGCCTAAAATACCCACTATTTCGGAGCCCGATACTATAGCCTCAACCGAGTTGCTATAAACGACACCGGACTTAGCCTCAGAGCCGGAGCCTGAGGTTGCCCCGGAGGCTGAAGCGGAACCAACGGCAGAGGTGGCGCTTGAGTCCGAGGTCGTCCTGCCAGAGCCCGAGCCGGAAGCAGTCATACCGGAGCCCGAGCTCGAGTGCAAGCCTGAGCCAACGATGGAGGCTGCAGAAGATCTTGAATTCCCGATACTATCTAAAAAGTCCAAGAAGAAGGGCAAGAAATTGAAGAAGGCGGAAATCCAGGAGGTGATTTGTGCGTACAGGGCAGCGCATGTTGTTGATAGCGGATGGGAAGATTGTTCCAACTGTCGGGAATACGTGGGCACCTTATCGTCATCTTACCAGTAAAAAAAGAGTAATGCTCGCTATTAGATGAGGAGACTGGCCAACTTACCATTCCGCCTACTTTAATTTTTTTGGCAACCCGTTCTGATCTTTGTTTTCTCCTTCCCCAGAAAACACGCAAACTACGGTTTCTAGCTGGATTGGTTGTGCTTCGACGACGACGAAATTCTTGGTGCCTGTCACATAGGAAGCATTTCGCTGCTGGGAGGAGAGGAGAGGCGCGGCGGGGCGGCGACCACTTGAGCAGGGCTCAATTTCGTATGGACTCCCTAAAACACTTGTGAACGCGAGCAGCCAAAATTGCGGTTTTCACCTACCTGCGCGGGAAAGGCTAGGCACTCTACAACCAAAGACAAATTCATTTTTCATTCACAGTTAATTTATCCAAGATATAGCAGTTTATTCATTCTCTTTCATGTGCAAAACGTTCGAATGGTCCCAAAATTTCATCCTCTCGTAAGCCCCAGCCCATACTGTCGATCATCTTATGTCCAATCGACCGTAGAGAAGTTACATTATTTTCATTACTGCTTTGTCCCTAATTCTCTTTTCCTTAATGCGTTTAGCTCCAAAAATTAATCGAGCATCTAGAACTAGCTTGCTCTTGATCCAATCTTGAATTGATTTCATGCGACGATACTACAACTTATAAATATCTATCTATAGAGCGGTAATCTCCTCTACTGATCCTCGGTAACGCTTATATTCATAGAGATCTTCTAACTTCGAAAACCCTAGAACTTAGCTTATTGGAAGATATATATAGGTGAGATGATAGATAGTAACTGCAGCACGATCTTTGTTTTCCTGAGTATTCTCCTCTAACTAGTGCTCTAAGATATCTACTTTATTTATTATGAGATAACCCCGAGGTAAGAATGCGCATCTATTTCCCTCCTGATCTCCTATGTGCTCTACTTCCTCTAGGTCTCTCTAATTCACCTAAAGTAGCTCTAACCGACCTATAATAGTAGGTATATCGCATAGAAGGGGAAGAATAATAATTAGTTAAAAGTAGGTAAGGAACTAGTATATAAAAGGAAAGGAGAGATATCTAATAGAGAGGAGGAATACGTAGTATTTACAGATTCTCATTAGTCCTCGAAAGCCATGGAATAGTATTGAAGGTCTACTTATATTATCTTATATTATTAGTAATACTTCCTAGCTTATTAACGGTTTATTAGATAATTTCGCATTATAATATATAGTAGTGTATAATATATATGCGATATAGGATATATAACTATTTAGAAGGTAAGTTATAGCTAAAGTAGTTGTATTCTAGCCTATTAGCTTCTGCTGTTTACTAGTTAGGCAGAGGTTATAGAAGATAGAGGGTAGTATTGGGTTTTAGTATGAACAAAGATGCGTCCTTGTGACTAGTTATGCGATTCGTCTGGTCATGAGAATAAGACATGATTGCACATAATTACGGAAGAATCAATAGAGTAGATAACTAATTTAATAGTATGCTATTACTTGGGGGCTAAGAGCCAAGAGTGATCACGTAAGCTTTATAGGATTGTTTTATAAAATAGATATAACCCCTCTTATCTAGATGTATTTTCGTTTTCTCTTCTTTATCTAAGCAGAATAGGAGAGGTAGTGCTACCTTCACTTAACATAAGAGTTTGAGTACTGCTTTTAATGCTATTTAAAGCTAACGAGGTAACGAGGATGCTAAGGAGCGGCACATTAGTAATTTACTTCTAATTCATTTTCTAAGTTTGGGCGATGCGGAGACATGCCCCATTAGTTGCGTTTTCGAGGGGTTAGGCGTATCACTATCAAGAATAGAGAAAACTATGAGTATAAGCATAACATCTTATTATGTCTAAAATAGAGTAAGATATCTTTATTTTACTACGTTCCTATTTATAAACCATATTAACTAAATTACTAAGTTTATAGATATCCAGCTCCGAAAGATAGAAGATATAAAGCCTTCATCTAGTACGACTATAAGGATATCGTGCGCCCGCATATACCTATCTAAAGATAATAAAGTTTTCGCATTTTATAGTAAATTAGATAGTTAGGCTAGAAAGCAATAGGAATAAGAAGATATAGGAGAGCGTTTTAGAGATTACATAAAGAGAAGGTTAATACTAAGGAAAAGTTTATAAAACCCGGTAGTCCTATTGAAGGCGGATTTGAAGAAGAAGGGCGGGAGGAAGGCGCCGTAGCTAGCTGCAGCACAGATAAGATAGGATGTCCTGGAATGGGAGAGTACGACTAAAGAATACATCGCATTTCCCTAATGTTAAAGTCTAGGACTCGTTGGACGAGCGTGTCACAGTCTTCCTACTAGCCTGGGGCTATAGTAGGGGTCGCTAAGACTGCGAGTAAAACGAGGAAAAGAGCAATACAAGCGTGAATAATAATAAATAGTATAATAAGTAATTATAGGTATATAGTAATATCTTTTATAATAGCTGAGCCTTCTAAGCTATCTCCTAGAAGTCTCCTACTTAAAGGATAGGCATTAAGCCTAACTATAGTTATATAGAATGCTATATAATAGCTAACTATATTACTAAAAGGCGTATAATATATACCCCCTTTTTAAAAAGTAATTATCCTAATTACTATCTCTATCGATCTAGGATATATATGCTTAATATTCCCTTCTCTCTTTCTTTATATCCTAATTACTAGAAATTACTATAGTATTATTAATTAGGCGTTATACTTATAGAGGAGTATATCCAACTTATATATCTACTAGCGCTTAGTAGTACTATTATTACTAGCATCGCTAGGCGTGGGTTGCTTATTATTAGTATACTAGAGACCTTCGATTATAATATAGAGGTTTATAATCTTAGCGCGAAGGCTTGCGATCTCCTTAGTCTTAATTATATTAATAGCTATATAAATCTTATTAGTAACTACCTGCTTAGACGTGCTATTATTCTTAAGTTTAGTAAGATGCTTACTAATAGCGTTAATATTAATAGTATCTACGTTAGCTATATTAGCCTCTATAGTATCGAGGTGAGGAAGGATTTCCTATCGGATGCTATTAATAATAGTATTAATATTACCCTCAGCCTTATTAGCGAGGTCCTTTGCATTTCTAGCATCCTTATAGGCTAATAGGTCTATAGTAGTAATATTACTAATATTAATAAGCAGGGCGATAGAAAGGAGGTCGACACGGTTTATTACAATAAGGTTACTAGTAATAATTCTATTAGTATAACTATAAGCATTACAAAAGTATATAGCGAGGACCTAGGTATAACTAGGGAGAAGCTTGCTATAGGTATTATTATTAATATATATATTATATACTTACTTAAGGGTATCCTAGATATATCTAATATAGAGGTTAGAAGATATATTCTCAGAAGGCTCGATATTATTAAGGATTTTCTCGATCTTATTAATAAGAATTGCATCGGGGTAGTATAGAAAAGCGTTATTAATACGAGCTTTCGCCTCGTTAATCTACTAGCGCTAGGCTATAGGGCTAGGGTAGCCCTTCTTAGGAGTCTTGCGAGGGGTAATAGCTATAGTTTTAGCTAGAGCGGGCTCCTCGATATTAGTAGTAATACTAGTAATAACGCGGACTAGCTTAGTAGCTTGGGTATCGTCGTTCTAAATGTTATTAGTATTATTATTAATAACCTCCTTGCGTTAGGTCTTAGTATCTATAGCGAAGAAGTTCTTCTTAGCTGCTTACTTACCCTTCTTATAGTCCTTATAGGACTTCTTCTTCTTAGCAGCAGACTTACGAGTCTTAACTAGAGTGCTAAGGTTAATACTATAGTTATTAACTTAGTTATCGCTACCTTAGCGCAGGGAGATAGGGTTAAGCACCTCGTCGTTCTAGGGGTTAGTACCCTTATCTTGGCTGCTGCTATCGTTAGATAGGTGAGAGGACGGGACCTCGTAGTTATTAATAACTTCTTTACCTTTAGAAGCTATTATTATAGTAATATTAGTTAGGCTAGCATTTAGGAGGCTATATTTAGCAGATGAGGATAATATTATTACTTATTATAGGAGGTCTATTAGATAATAATTAATATATAGGAGAGAAGTAAATAAATAAAGGGTATAAGCGCCCCTAAATAAAAAGTAGGTAGGTATAGTAAATAGAAAAGAAGGTATAAAAAGTTTTTTTTATAATAAGGGTTAGTAAGGAAGGTATATAAAAGTTAGCACTCCCTGCTCCTTCCTATTTATTTTAATATAAAATAGAGAGATCGAGAGAAGAGTAGTTAATAGTAAAAATAGTAATAATAAAGGGAAAACTTATAGTCCTAATATTATTTTAGGATAGATATATTTATCTTATTAAAAGGATAGGAAAACTATTTAGTTATATATAAGGTGCATACCTTCTTATAGCTCATTTATTATCCTAGTTAAAGGGGAATTTAGTATTATACTTATTAACGAGATTATCTATATTAGGTAATAGGGAGTCTCTTTATTCCTAGGTATTATCTTTTGCAATAAAGCCTTTCTACTAGACGAGGTATTTAATAGTAGGTTTATAACTCCTCTATAAGACTCTTCATTTAATAATATAGCTAAGTTCCTACTCTTTATTATTATTAACCTTAATAGGCTTTAGTAGCTAAGTCTTATAGTTAAATAGGTCTTCTCCCTAGGCTAGCTTATATAGCTAGGCTATAGAGAGGATTAGGTAAACCCGCTAGTGCTTAGGAATATCTACCTCATAGGCGAGAGGATTAATAATATATTTAATTCAGAAGGGTCCTATCTATCTAGAGGTCTATTTACTATTATATTATCCTAGTAAGTAGAATCCTTTACTAAGTAATATCTAGACTTTATCCCTTTTATCAAAAGTTATATTAGAGTAGTAATTATTATATCTCTCCTTATACGAGGTATTCGCTATATTAATAAGTAGTAATACCTCCTTCTAATATATCTCCCTAAGGATAGTAAGGCTCTTAGTTAGGGCGCTCGTTTATATAACTATATCGAGGATACTCCGTAGCTTAAATCCGAGCATAACCTCGTTTAGCAATCGTCTAATTATAGTAGATAGGGAGTTATTAAGATTATACTATAAGGCAGGTAGTATATCGGTTTATAATATATTAGGGGATTTAGATATATAGAACTATATTATAACTTTAGTAGTCTAGTTTATTCTTTCGCTCTACTTATCTATCTAGGGGTAGTATGCTATTAAGAGGAGGAGCTTGATATAGAGGGTATTAAATATTATATACTATACTATAGAGATAAACTTAGGATCCTAGTTACTAATAATATAATATAGAATTCCCTAGTCTAAGAGGAAAAATACGCAGAGTAGGACTATTACCTATTTTTTTACTCTATAGGTTAAATATCCTGCTAGAAGGATTATCTTCTTTGAGAATTTATACGTTATTATTACTAATATATCTAACTCCGAGAAACCTAGTAAGGCGTGGGGATTTCCCTAGGATAGCACTTTAGGCATATCGGTAATAAAGTTAATAATAATAGTATTATAAGGGATATCTATAACGGGGATAGGTTATAGCTATCCTAATAGCCTTTAGCAGTTGATTTAGTTCTCTTTGCACTAGTTATAGTAGGCAATATATTATCTTATAAGTAACTTCTTATTATAGAACTAAAAAGTCGATATTTCTACTATTATATAGTCTGCGCTAAAGTAGTATTTTTTATTATAGCTAAGGCGGAGAATTATAAATACTAACTTGCGCGGGATGCAGAGTCTCCGGGTGCTATTAGTAGCTATATAAAGGATAAGCCCTTCTAGCAATAGACTCTAAAGAGTTATTTAATAGCGTTTTAGAGCTCTCCTAGCAGCTCTAGCGCTATTTTCCTTAGTAGTAGCGTTAAATAATAACTACTATTTACCCGGTTCCTTCTGCTAGGATCGGAGTTATTTAAGAATTTTGCTATACCTTATATTATTAGTATAATTATTTATAATCTTAGCGATAAAGTCCTCTGAAATGCTTATAGTTATCCCCCTTATTGCTCTATAGGCTTAGGACTTCTTAGCTAACTAGTTAACTATGCTTATAAATCCTATGTTATTATTATTATCGCTATAGGTTATTTCTGCGAGAACGTTGCTATCCTTAAACCTATTAGCTCAGCCTGAGGCTATAAGCAATAGCAGGTATTAGAGAGCATTAGGGATAATATTAAGCTTCCCTAATATATAGGTAATATTGAGGTTAAATTGCAATAGCTAGTTCGCAGCGCTTGCAAGCTGCAGGTTAGCCTTATTAAGGTCTATAGTCCGTAGCGAGGTATATATAAGAATTCCCTTCGTAGCTGCATAATCTATGAGAATTTATATAGGGTGCTTATTTAATTATACGAGCTTATAGAGCTTTTTTATAGCTTATATTACTACTACTACTTCTACCTCTATAGTAAAGTATCGCTTTTCTAAGGGTAATATAACCTTAGATAGAAAAAGCACTAGTTAGACGTAGATTTATGCGATATCTTTGCTAGGTATATTAGTACTATTCTATAGGATGCTTAGTTAGAATACTATAAGCTTAAAGCCGCCTTTATAGGCATCGACCTTAAAAAATATAAGCTTATTTAGGTTATAGTAGTATCTTATAACCTAGTTATAGAGACTCTCTTAGAGGGCGTTCTATACCTCTTGCTTGCTTAGTATTAGGTCGAATAATACCTTTTAGACCCTTTTTATTCAAACTGCCTTTAATAGACCGTTAGGAAGTATGTTTTTATTATAGAGTTTTATAGTAAGACGGGTTTTTCTATCCTATAGTAGCGTTATAATAATATTATACTAGGGTATATCGCGTCGTATCTATCTAGCTATTCCGAGGTATCTCTCGATATTATAGAGAGTTTTTAGAAAGCAGAGGTTCTTAAAAGCTATAATCCTATCCTCTATTTATTTAATACTATTAGTATTTATAATATAGCTAAGGAGTCTTACTTTATGAAACCCTATAAAGGACTTCTTAGGTCTAATATAAAGGCGGTTATTCTCGAAGAGCTTGAGAATAGTATCGATATGCTAGAGATAATCCTCGTTATTATTACTAAAGATAATAATATTATTAATATATGCTCGAGCAAAGTACCTATAGTTATATAGGAGGCGATCTATAAAACGCTAGGCGTAAGCTAGCGAGTTCTTAAATCCTATAAGGATAATATTAGAAACCTCGATACTATAGGGACTTTTTACTACTATCCTATTATAATATCCTAAGTAGATTAGTAGTTAGTAGAAGAACCTAGTAGTATTAAATATTATTATACGTTTCTTCCCTCTAAGGGTATCTATTATATTATCTTAGTCGGGAAGCGGGTATATATCTAGGATAGTAATTCGGTTAAGAGGGTAGAGGTTAATAATAACCCTGCCTTTTTTCATACTATTAACTACTCGCTATATAACGAAGAGCGGATAGATAACTAGGATTAGCTTATTACCCTATACTATCTTACTATTAGTATATATCTTGCTATAGATATTCTTAATAACTTCGAGGTCTTTAGCGCTAAAGGGGTAAGGCTTTACTATAGCCTTCTGGTTTTGCTACCCTTTAATAAGCTTAATATATATATATTAGTTATCTAGTATAAGTACGATCCCTTTATTATAATAGACGTCTTAGTTATCGAGGATTTCCTTAAGTCTATTAGCAAAAACTATATCCTAATTATAGATCTCGACTCTATCCTTATTATATATAACTAGGATATCTTTTAGCTTAGATATTCTATAGGATAGAATATTATCCGCTTAATAAGGCGGTCCTAGGCTAGATTTAGCAAGCGGGGTTATAAACTACGCGCTAGCTACTATATTTCCTATAGCCCTATTAAATTCAGATTGCGAGAACTAGCATAAGTTTAATTCTCCTCCTATAAGGGTAATAACATCTATATAGTTAACGAGGTTAGCTATCTCCTCTACTTCTATTAGGATAATATAGCCTAGCTACTAGCCTCTTAGGACTATTATTAGCCTATTTATTATATTTCGCATAAGGACGAGCTTAGGGTTATCTACTATAACTATTATATTAACTACGCCTCTATAACTAGATTGAAACTACTAAGTATTAGAGCCTTATTAGCTTAACTTAGGGAGGTTAATAAAGCTAGTAATAATAAATACATCGCTCTGCGGGGGAATAACTATAATATAGGCGTTATTAACTTATCTAGTTACTAAATGCTATCTCCTGAACTAAACTAGATACTATATTCTATATACTAAGTAGAACTTAACTATACCCTTATTAAAGTCTATAACTAGCCCGTGATCTTTATAGAATAATATTCCTAGTAGAAGATTCGCTCCGAGGGTATTTATAACTCTAGCTATAATAATAACGTAGCTATATATCTCCACGTTGCTAATAGTACCTAGGATATAAAAGTCGAATATAACCTGCTCTATTACCTAAAAGGTTAAGTCTATTATATTTATCTTCTATAGTTCTATCGTTTAAAACGTAGGATTTCGCATAAAGCATAGTACCTAATTCCTATCGACTAGAGTTATTGAGGCGCTTATATCGATATAGACTTCCTCTAGGCTAGCTATATTATCGCTTTTTATATTAAAGCGGAGATATATCTATTTAGCTAGTATTATTTATTTCACTAGTTTTACCTAGGCGTTAATAATTTAGTTTTTCTTAAGTAATACCTATGCGTTATTCGCTAGGGGAATTATAATGAGACCTGCGAAATTCACTATATTATTAATATAGTATATAGTAGAGTTTATAACTAGAGTAGTTAGGGAGATTGCTAGCAGGCTTCTCGCTATAACCGCAACGTCTATCGTCTAGCCTGCTATTTCCTCTTTATATAGTTGCTCTAATAGGGCAGCTGAATTATAGGGGACTTCCTATATATCTAGCAGGATATAGCTGCTATTAACAAGGTTATTAATATTATAGTTATTATTATAATCCTCCTATATATAATAGGCGTCTGAGTCCGTCTAGCCTAGTCTATTATATTTTATATAACGTTAAAAACCCGGGTTTCTCTATAGCTAGTTCTATAGGTAGCGATCTTTCTAGTTTTAATAGTTATTAGAGCGCTAGAAGCATTACTAAGGTTAATAACGTTATTAGGGTTGCAGATTATTATAATTATCCCGTTAGAAGTCTCGGTTATTCCGTTATCCCTTATTACTATTCTATATTGCGTCGTCGGATTCTTCTGATATATAGTTAATGCTAATTAGCACCTAGAGTCTGTGCTAAACTACCTTGCGTTTTTTCTTAGCTATATTAAGGTAATCCTCGAGAGTATTACTAGTAGTTAGTTTATCTAGGAATCGCTAAAGCTCTAGGTTAATTATATTATAGAAGATTATTAATAGCTAGCTAACTATAGATATTAGTCCTATCTACGCTCTACTATATTTAAAATAGTTTTAAGTAAAGTTATAAATATCTCTATCTCCCTTAAGGTCTTCTATAGTAAACCTATATATAGCGATCTATTAGATAGACTCCTATTAGGTTAGTATAAAACGTCTCCTAATAGCATTATATAGGGCGTGATATCTTATATAAAGGTAGTTCTATTATTTAATTAGCCCGAGTTAGTATTCCTATTAGCTAAGTACTTTCCCTCGTAGTAGAGAGCTCTAATTCTATATAATCTCTAAAGCTATAGCTAGGCTAGTAGTTTTAGCATCTAAGCTAGAGATCTATAGATCTATCTCCTTATAATATAGAATATCCTAGTTATAAAAGACAGGCTCTATACTATACTTCTTATTAGTATCTAGCTAAAAAATACTATACTATTAGGTAAATCTACCTTCCTATTGAGTTCCTGCAGGCTATAGCGCCCTAGTATTAGCCTCGAGCTAGCTAAATACTTAAAGGAGTAAAGCCTCGAGACCCTGGGATAGCAGCTCTAGGTAGGGCCCCTGGGATAATAGTAAAAATATTAGTAGTAGCACTAAATTCTACTATAGTAGCTAGGTCCTCCCTACTAATATATCCTACTTTAGCAGACTTATAGTAGTATTATAAAGAATTTATAGTATTCTATAGAGTTTTCGCTCTAATAGTCTTATAATAATATCTTCTAGCGCTATAACTTATAGTTCGGGGTTTTTTCTGCTCTTATTATAAATATTATCTGCTATAGCTCTTGCTTTAATAAGAGGTCCTAGGGGTTCGATATCTAACTAGCTAGACTAGATAGGAGTTATAACTCTTTCATCTCTCAGGGGCAGAAGGGTGATTCTCTCGCTAGCTCTATAAAGGCTTTCTTCTCTAGACGGGGGTATAAAAAGTGCTGCTATTGCTAGAGTATCCCTTATAGTTGCAATTACGTTAATAATGCTAATTAACATAGTTATATAGTTATTAGGCTTAAGTATCTAGTAATAGCATAGATTAGCTTTCGCCTTCTAGCTTATATTAGTAATATCTATATAGGGTATATAGTTATTATCTTATTCGAGAGAGGCGAGGTTCGCTATCTAGTTATAAAATCGTTCGCTAAGGCTAAGGGTAAATTTATAATCCTTATAAGCCTGCTAGAAACTATAGAGCTTATAAGCCTTGTTATAGTATCTAATTCTAGCTATATCTCCTATATTATAATATTCCTCTATAAGAGAGGGATTACTATGCTAATTTAATATTAAACTCGAATAGTTAGCTATATAAGTTAATAGTTAAGACCTCTATCTCTTTAACTTCTTTACCTTCCTTCCTTTTAATATATAAATACTTTTAGGAGGAGGTTTTAAGGTTAAGTCTGAGTCCTCTACCTCGTTATAAGTCTTTATAATATAAGGGAGGTCTTAGATAAGGAAAAAAAAAAAGAGAGAGATAGGTTATACTATTAGATATTATAGTCTTCCTACTAGCCTAGGGCTATAGTAGGGGTCGCTAAGATTACGAGTAAAACGAGGAAAAGAGCAATATAAGTATAAATAATAATAAATAGTATAATAGGTAATTATAGGTATATAGTAATATCTTCTATAATAGCTGAGCTTTCTAAGCTATCTACTAGAAGTCTCCTACTTAAAGGATGGGCGTTGAGCCCAACCGTGGTCACGTGGAATGCCACGCGGTGGCCGACTATATCACCAAAAGGCGTGTGACAGAGCGACTGCAGCTTGTTAGTGACTAATTGCGAATACGATATAACCTAGTAGATCCCGTTTTTCTCTCCTTTAACTTCTTCTATAAGTTACTAAAATTAATTCTACGTTTGTTGTTAGTGGGATAGTTGTCACGTGCGGGCCCTTCGGGCTTAAGGGTGCAGCTACCCTTCAGACGTTTTCCCCTACGCTACGCAGTCGCAGCGCAAAAGGTATAGGACATTCAGAACGAAGGCCCTGAATATAGCTATACCTAAGTACGCACGCCTAGCGCTATAATATCACCCCCCCTATTACTACTATAATTATCTGCAATTACCTACTTAGTAGCTAGGATGCTAGGTATGCCCTGCTAGGCTGCGTGCGCACTTAAGCCTATACCCCTAGGGTCCTTGAGGCTAACGCGCTATAGGGACCCTATAAGCCCACGTTGAGCGTAGTATGCAGCGCGTGCGCCCCGCTATGCGCGCGCTAGGTGCGATTCAAACGTGTGACCCTAAGGGAAGTTCTGAATATAATATCACGTGCAGGCCCTTCGGGCTTAAGGGTGCAGCTACCCTTCAGACGTTTTCCCCTGCGCCACGCGGTCGCAGCGCAGGACATTCAGAACGAAGGCTCTGAATGCAGCTGCACTTAAGTACGCACGCCTAGCGCCGTGACATAATAGCAGGGAGGGATAAGGATACTGCTAGAAGGTGACTAGAGGAACGGGATGAGGCGGGATTTAGCGAGTGCGGGCAGCGGGGTCTGCTCTCAGCGTATCGACCTACATATGGATTGCTCTGAATTTTGAGGGTGCACGTAATTTATTATCTATAGTGCTGGTTTATATAGCTATTATAAAGTAAAGACAAATAGGTATATATATAGAATAGTTATATTAGTATATTAAACGTTAAAATTTGAATTTCTAGACCTTATTTAAGAGGTAAAGCATTTTACTAAGCCACCTAATTAACATTTAGCTCCTAGTAGATTATAACTATCACACGCCTTTTGGTGATGTAGTCGGCTATCACGTGGTATTCCACGTGACCACGGTTAGGCTTAACGCCTATCCTTTAAGTAGGAGACTTCTAGTAGATAAGCTTAGAAGGCTTAGCTATTATAGAATATATTACGATATACCTATAATTACCTATTATACTATTTATTATTACTCATACTCGTATTGCTCTTTTCCTTATTTTACTCGCAGTCTTAGCGACCCTTATTATAGCCCTAGGCTAGTAAGAAGACTATAATAACTAGTAGTACGACCTATTCCTTTTTTTTTCCTTATCTAAGACCTCCCTTATACTACGAAGACTTATAATAAGGTAGAGGACTTAGACTTAACCTCAAAACTCCCTCCTAAAAGCATTTATATACTAAAAGGAAGGAAGTTAAAGAAGTTAAAGAGATAGAGGTCTTAACTATTAACTTATATAGCTAACTATTCGAGTTTAATATTAAATTAGTATAGTAATCCCTCTCTTATAGAGGAATATTATAATATAGGAGATATAGCTAGAATTAGATACTATAACGAGGCTTATAAGCTCTATAATTTCTAGCAGGCTTATAAGGATTATAACTTTACTCTTAGCCTTAGCAAACGATTTTATAACTAGATAGCAAACCTCGCCTCTCTTAAATAGGATAATAACTATATACCCTATATAGATATTATCGATATAGGCTAGAAGGCAAAAGCTAATCTATATTATTACTAGATACTCGAGCCTAATAACTATATAGCTATATTAATTAGTATTATTAATATAATTATAGCTATAAGGGATACTCTAGCAATAGTAGCACTTTTTATACCCCTATCTAGAGAAGAAAGCCTTTATAGAGCTAGCAAGAGAATTACCCTTCTGCCCCCTAGAGATAAAAGAGTTATAACTCCTATCTAGTCTAGCTAGTTAGATATTAAACCCCTAGGACCTCTTATTAAGGCAAGAGCTATAGCAGATAATATTTATAATAGGAGCAGAAAAAACCCCGAACTATAAGTTATAGCGCTAGAAGATACTATTATAGGACTATTAGAGTGAAAAATCTATAGAATATTATAAATTCTTTATAATACTACTATAGGTCTACTAAAGTAGGATATATTAGTAGGGAGGACCTAGCTGCTATAATAGAATTTAGTGCTATTACTAATATTTTTACTATTATCCTAGGGGCCCTACCTAGAGCTACTAGCCTAGGGTCTCGAGGCTTTACTCCTTCGAGTATTTAGCTAGCTTAAGGCTAATACTAGGGTACTATAGCCTATAGGAACTCAATAGGAAGGTAGATTTATCTAATAGTATAGTATTTTTTAGCTAGATATTAAAAAGAAGTATAGTATAGAGCCCGTCTTTTATAACTAGGATATTCTATACTATAAGGAGATAGATCTATAGATCTCTAGCCTAGATACTAAAACTACTAGCCTAGCTATAGCTTTAGAGATTA